>JAASFO010000139.1:0-36388 GCA_023333815.1 Globisporangium recalcitrans
CGTCCACTCACCTCCGTACGAAGCCGACCCGTCGTTGTACACAAAATCGCCGTCGTTGCCGTGGTAGCCGTAGGACACAGGCTTCCAGCCCAAGTGCTCCTCTGACCCAAAGCCGTACGCGTTGCGCGACGCCTCGTCCGAGAGTCACGCGATGCCCACGCTGCCGCAGCCCTTCATCGACACCTCGAAGTACGAGATCTGTTTCTGCAGCGCCTTGGCGCACGGCAGCATCGGGAGCGCCTGCGTCCCACACAACGAGTCCACCGACCTGCGTGCAAAGATCCACAGCATCGAGTTGTTGTGGATCTCGCACGTGCCGTTGCTCGCGTTCTGCGTGGCAGACAGTGCTCCAGCGAGTGCATCCTTAAGAGATCATTGCCAGTCAATGTGCTGTTGCTGGTAATCTGAGGCAGAACTTGGACAGTTTCTTTAGAAGGCATGAGCGCTCGTTTCGTTGTAATCTTGCTTGTGTAAAACAAAGGCGACAGCAGGAAGGAATATAAATGCCGCTCAGAGTGTTTTCCATTCAGTGTCAGGCTAGAATTTATTTTGAGTGCTTGAGAGTGAGTAACAATGCACATGATACAGTGATGAACCCATCGACTGACTCAGTTTCGCATCCAGAGTCCAGTTTGCAACGCTTTATGCAGATCTGGAGGGACACTTTCAGCAACAGAATGAACCAAATCAAGACTGAAGCAGCATGAGACTAGAATGCTCTGACCAAACGCAGCTTGCAGTGTCCAGTAACCTCTGAAACAGCATATCGACATTTGTTCTTGAAGTTCGAACTTGAAGTTGCATTCGAAATTTGACCAGCCAATCCCATGCCTTCAGTTTAATGAATGAAAGCCTTCTGCAAATGTCGATTCAGACAGAAGTCAATAACACGTCCATAGGACAAATCTCAACGAAAAATAGGAGCAAGTTTAGTAGAAATGAATGCACCTCACAAGTATCACCATTTGAATTGAGAGGAAAACCTTGCTCTCTTCGTGAATGCAATGGCTCTTCCACTTCATTTTCGAAAAGTCAGTGAAGAGGAAGGTGACAAAACCCTGAGCGGCACGAGTGAATCCAAGACGGCATCAATGAGCGTGCCCAACCTGTAAGTGAAAGGAAGTGTGCCTGCTGAAGACACCATCTGGAGAACCGAATACTCGAGATGGGGAGCACACACAACATGTATTACCATCGACCTCAAGCCAAGTCCCCAGTCGCGCACAATTCCACAGCGTCAGCACCGCTTGCAACATACGTCAGTCGCAAAAATCACACCAGCAGCAGAACCTACCGTCCCACTTACGCTGATCTCCATGTCGGACGTGTACAACGCCGCACGCTTTCTCGCGTATCTCGCAGACCCAGCTTGCGCATCGATTGTGGACGGAGTGGTGCTCGCTCTCACGGCGCTCTGTGTGTACCTCAAAGACCAGGCGCGCTGGCGCAACGAGGAGCTCAACTCGCTACTCGAAGCGTTCTTCGACCGCATGGAATGCGAAAAGGCAGCGGGACGAAACCCAAACTCACAATGGGTGGAGCAGTTCGAGAAGCTCTACGACGAAGTAACCGCGTACGTGGTGGAGTGCGAGCGCAAACGCGCGCTGAACAAGGTGAAGTGCGTGTTCAAGAGTCCCATCAAGGTGGCGGCGTTCAAGGATCGCATTGACCTTCTGTGCGCGGAGGCGGGCACGGCTTTCCAGTGACAGCGAGCACGACAGTGGGCTCGTCTTCCCCGTTGTGCTGCCACGATTGAAGCACCTTGCATTCGAATATCAACTCCACGTCTCCAGTTGCTTGCATGCGAGTTTCCATCTGAAAAAATGAAACCAGGAAAAGAAAATATATCAAGATGATGTCGCACGCAGTGGTAAATGCTGCAGCAGCACTGGTTGTTTTACACAATTCCTTCTTGTTCGTGTTAGATATGCATACGAGGCTTGCAAGAGACCGCAATGAACAGCACCCGAGTCAACGAATGCGGAATGTGAGTCCATGATCTCTCCTGCGGTTGGCCGTCACGATCGGAAACATTCGTTGGCAGCAGCAAACAGCGCCAGTATCCCGGCAGCCGTCAGTCAACAAAATGGCTCGCTCAGTGTGCGTGTGCACCACCATTCGCGCTCCCACATCTGCATTTTCCGACCGCACTTTCAAGCTCAGCGACAACTTCAGCAATGACGATTCGCTGCGCTCGCTGTGGCGTTTGATCGTGACCCTGCGGATCCCACCGATGTTCGTGTCACCGCAGAAACCTCGTCCAGGTTGCGCTAATATCGAGTGACAGTGTGCTGAGAAGCTTGAGCGCGGTACCATCGATGACTGAGCCTGCTGCTGGAAGAGTTGTGGCACTCGCTCCGTCGCCGTTCCTGGATGCTGACGTGCTGATCGGATCCGCAGTCGATGCGTTGTCAGCAATAGTGCGAGATCAGTTCTGAGAAGACACTGCGACTTTTCGGTGAGGCTCCCGAACTTCCCAGACGTCCAGTTGGAGTTGTTTGTCGAGGATGCGTGTGGTTTCGACGGACAAGACCGAGATCGTCAGTGCGAAGCAGACCAGGACACTGACAGGATTTGGTTTTCAGGCAAAACGACTCGTAGCGTAAGCTAAACCTGCAACCAGAAGAAGAGGAAAAAACCGATCCCATTCAGCAGAGAAACAGAAGTAGGGAGTACATGATTTCGTGCTTCTTCCGAACCTCCAAAGCCTCAGGTTCTCTCAGGCGTACTTCACATCGCCCATGAACGTGCGCGGGTCCGGCGCCGAGCCGTTGAACTCCGCGCTGGAGAAATCGCATCCCGGGTTCCCTTCCTGGAAGCGCTCGAGCATCATCTCCCTCTTGGTCGCTTCCTGCGCCAGCGGGTCCAGCTGCAAAGCAGACAAGCATTCAGTGTCAGCAAAGGAACAAATACAGTAGAAACAGCACCAACTGGGGGCTTTGAATGGCTGCTTACGCACCTCACGGTGCCCGACAAACAACCCGAGCGTACGAACAGCGAGCAGTGGCAGCTGGTCGACGTCGTGTGCGCAGAGGACCCGCGCAGCGACCAGAGATGTGGCTCGTGGCGCACATGCTCTAGCAGAGTGTGGAGCAGCAGCAGAAGGAGCAGGACAAAACTGGGAAGTAGCTGACCGATGACGATGTCTGCTCGCAGTCTGATTGGATGCATGCATGGGACATTAGAGCATTCTTGCCAACATTACGAGCGCGCGCCGTCTCTCTCTCTCTCTCTAGTATGGGTGAACGACTTCTTCTAAACTACAGCCACCTGGACGCGCAACGTCCGGTACTGGCTCGGGCTCTCCGCGTCTTCGAGGATCTCCACGTCGGCGCCGAGCGCTGCGCACACCTGCTGCGCCACTGGCAGCTGCTCTTTCCAGATGAGCAGCTCTTCTCGCGGCGCATCTGCTTCCTGCTGCTGCTGTTTCGCAGCCGCGACCACCATTTCTTCCAGACGCTCTCTCAGCGGTCGCTCCCAGACACTCTTCGCGTGCGCGAGGAACGTCTCCACCTGCTTGCGCGGGAACGGGATGCCGCCAGGCGCGCGCTCCGTGTTCGGGTTGATGCCGTGGAAGTCCGATCCGCCCATCTGCATTTGATTCAGCACATTCAAAAAGAGGTTTACTTCAGTTCAGTTTAGCGACTTCTTGAGGAGCTTCTCATAGCGCTCTTGCCAGATTGAACAGTAGCGCACCTTTAGCAAGCCCGACTCGTTCGCCAGGAAGCCGTACGTCTCGATCTTGTTCGTATCGTGATACACCTCAATGCCCTGCAGAATGAGCGGGTGAGCAAACACGACGAGCTTGTTTCACAGCAAGGACAAGAACAGCAGTCTCATCGAACTGACTGAGCGCATGCATACCTGAATGCCCAGCTTTGCCAGCTCTGGGACCAGCGTCAGCGGGTTCTAATGAGAGCAACAACACACACACACAAACGGTTATCAGCAAATCCGACACTGCACAGCAAAGATTGCCATCATTTTTCAACACCAGCACGTACTTTGCAGCACCACGGGTGCGCCAGCACCGACACGCCGCCAGCGCTCGCGATGAGCTTGATCGCGTCCTCTGGTGGGAAATGCTCGCCCTGTTGGTAAAAGCACGAGGCAGCAAGTGTCAGCAATCACAAGAGTCGCATGCATGAAGTAAATGCCTAACAAGCCAAGCTGATTCGTGCACCTCGACGTAGGCAGGACCGTCGTTGTGCAGGTAGCGGGCGAACGCTTCGCGGAAGTTGGAGACAAAACCCCCCTCGACGAGCGCCTGCGCGACGTGCGGCCGCCCCGGTGCCGCCTCGCCCGCAATCTCCAGCACGCGCTCCCACTCGAGCTTGATGCCCATGGCCGCCTGTAGATACAAGTAGTTTCCATACAAACAAAAGCCTATTAGACGACTCCAAGCCACAACAGCACACACACACACTAACAACGCACCAGCTTGGTCAGCATGCCCTTCCCGCGCTTGTGTCTCCCTGTGCGGATCTTCTCGAGCTGCTGCTCGAGCGCGACGCTGCTCGAGCCCGGGTAAAAGTACCCGAGGATGTGCAGGTTCTCGCCGCCCTTGACCTCGGCGCTGATCTCCACTCCCGGGAACACGAGCACGTTGAGCGCTCGCGCAGTCGCCATGGCCTCCAACACGCCCGCCATCGTGTCGTGGTCCGTCAGCGACATGTACGTCACGCCGTTCGCCGCCGCCTTCTCGATCACGGCGCTCGGCTTGAGCTTCCCATCGCTGCAGATGCTGTTGTCGTGTGAGTGCCAAGCGATATTGTAAGCGCACATGCAGACATCTGATAGAGCGCTGCACGAGTGTGTCCATACACTACAGTGCACGTACCTGTGCAGGTGGAAGTCGCCACAGGAGCAGTCACCTGCGGCATCGCCACCAGCAGCACCAGAGGCGTTGTTGTCATTATGTGTGTGTTGCTGCGCATCATCAGTATGGTTGGCAGGGAACATGTCTGCGCTAATGATCGACTCGTGGGCGGCGGCACTGACACTGCCACTGGTGGCGCCAGCAGCAGCGTCGCTAATGCACTTACGGTTGAAGTTGGACTGCAGGTTCACGGGCTTGCGCTTGCTGCTCTTCTTGGTCTTCATCTTCTTCTTCGCGTTCGACGTCGACGCCATCACTGCTTGTCGCTTTAACTGATGCTCACGAAACTCTGTAAAAAGCACTTTTGGTTTTATGGTGATGTAGAAAGCGCTTGTTAGATCCTGATATTGTAGGAAATGCTTCGCTTTCGTATATGCGATCTATGGATAAATGGACATGACGACCCATTTCAGGAGGCGACGGACAATCGAACGCGTATAATCAGCCTCGTCTATTGTTGACTTGCGAGTAATTAGGTCCAAATCGGTCAGACTATAAAGAGGGCGGACTTGGAAAACAAATAGCACAAGTCAATTATGCTTTTTCTATTATCAAAGCAAGTCAATGCGTGCTCACTTCACATCGATCAGAGTTGCTTCTTTTCGAGCACTCGTGCAACTGCAAGGCTCCTCGCGAACTCAAGCCTGCGCGATTGAGCTTGCTGCATGGATCTTCTATTGGCGTGGGTTGATATCGATATATCGTCAGCCTGGTGTGGGATTGTCGATGCCATCACACCTACAAAAATCCATTTCTACGCTCGTCTACGTCCATGCCTGCTGGGCAGTACATTTACCAGCATGCGCTTTGATGGTGAGCGAACTCTGTGAACGAGAAGGTGATGACTTCGCGAGCGAAAGTAGGAAGCAACAAGCAGTAAAGCTGCCTGTTGTCTTTTAGGCAAAGACTTGAAGGCTGGCGTCCCCATTTGTGCTGCCGTTTTTTGCATGGATTTCGAGATCACCTCGTTTTCAGAGAAGCTCTTCACTCGACTTGATTTGAGAAAGGATTTGGTGAGTGGTTTCTTTCGTGAATGATTGTCACCTCATCCAGAATGATGGCACAACTCAGAAAGCAAACATCCTCACAACAGGTGACGTCGCTCAGAGCCTGTGACATCGAATGCAACGCGACGTCACCTTTTGTATGAGATCGTACCTATCACACGGTCCCTCTCACAAAAACACAAAGCAAGAACAGGACCGCGGTCCGAAGCTGAAGCTGGACCGCGTATCTGCTCTTTTCGACTTGCTCTACAGATTTGTGTTTATGGGAATGAAGCAGCAGCTCACAATCGAATATCCGCTGTCACCGTCGCCAGAATGCTGCGCTCCTGTATGCGCAACGCCGCGCGGTCCCAGCGCCTCGTGCGCGTCGCCGACATGAGCGGCCGCAGCTCTGGCCGTCGCAGCGCGCACCCGCTGCTGCTCGCCTCGCGCGACGACAGCGCGGTCACGGCCAGCGCGTCCACGATCTTTGATGCGCGCCAGCAGCGCTACAAGAGCACCTCCAGCTCGCCGCTCTTCCCGATGCTCGAGCGCGCCACCAACGCGTCCTCAGGCGTGAGCCTCATTTGCCACCGCGCGCTGCTCTACAGAGACGCGACGCTCATCGTGCCGCCGACTGGTGCGTTCTCTGTGCGCAGGTTCACGACCTCGCCACCAGGCACGCCACAACCAAGCACTGGTGGTCCAGCAGCTACGACCGACCCGGCAGCAAAGAAGAAGATCGCGGCTGCTCGTCGCCGTCGCAGCAAGATCAAGGCGCAGGAAGAGAAGCTCGAGAGCGCGCTCGAGAAGGGCGGAGAGCGACGACTGATCCGCATCGAGAACCTCGACGAGCAGATCCCGAAAGTGTCGGAGCAGGCGGTGTCGCTGATCAAGCGCGTGCCGCAGCTCACGCTGGACGGCGCCAAGGCGCTCGCGCGCGGCATCTCGCTGATCTTCACGGACCCCGCGGCCGTGAAGGCGTGGTGGAGCCGAACCAAGGAGACCGTCAAGGCGGAGCTGAAGCACTACTGGCTCGGCACGAAGCTGCTGTATGCGGACGTGAGCACGTCGACGCGAATCCTGCGCCGTCTCGTGCGCGGCAATGCGCTCTCGCGTCGTGAGCGCAAGCAGCTGCAGCGCACGGTCGCGGACCTGCTGCGTCTGGTGCCGTTCTCGTTCTTCCTGATCGTGCCGTTCATGGAGCTGCTCCTGCCTGTCGCGCTCAAGATCTTCCCAAACATGTTGCCGAGCACGTACAAGGACTCGTTCCAGCGCGAGGAAGACCTGAAGCGCCAGCTGCAGCTGCGTGTCGCGTTGGCCGAGTTCCTTCAAGAGACGGTCAAGGAGGTCATGCAGGACACGCGCGACACGGAAGGCGTGACTGAAGAACGCAAGGCGACCGCTCGCGAGGTCATGGACTTCGTGGAGCGCGCGCAGCGCGGCGAGCCGCTCACGTCAGAAGAGACGCTCAAGGTCGCGACGCTTTTCAACGACGAGCTGATGCTCGACAACATCTCGCGTCCGCAGCTGGTCGCGATGTGCCGCTACATGGGTGTGCAGCACTACGGCAACGACAACTTTTTGCGTTTCCAGCTGCGCAACAAGGTGCGTCAGCTGAAGAAGGACGACCAGGACATCATCTGGGAGGGTCTGGACTCGCTCGACAAGGAGGAGCTGCAGATGGCGTGCATGGAGCGCGGGATGCGCGCGACGGGTCTGACCAAGGCGGGCTACGTGCGCCAGATGAAGCAGTGGCTCGACCTCTCGATCAACAAGAACGTGCCGGCGTCGCTGCTGATCATGTCTCGCGCGCTCAACATCACGGCGATGGACAGTCCGGAAGCCGCGCTCGCCACGTCGATGTCGTCGATGGACGAAGAAGTGGTGACGGAAGTGGCACTCGCCGCCGCATCGTCGAGCAAGGAGAGTCTCGAGATGCGCGAGCTCAAGCTCGAGAGTATCCGCTACCAGAACGAGATGATCGCCGACGAAGAGAAGTTCCGCACGGACGCGAAGAAGAAGGCGGACGGCGACGCCGCTGCGGCTGAGGCCAAGGGCAAGGAGCAGGCGGTCGAGGCGGCTCTCGAGCCAGACGTTGCGTTCACTGCCACGGAGCCAGTCGCTGTGAGCGACTCTGCTGCTGCTGCCACCTCGACGGCGACGCCGTTCGCGGAGACGATCGTCGTGGAGACGCCAGCCGCGGCGACGCCGACGCCCGCTCCTGCGAAGACGCTGGAAGACATTGTGAGCCTCGAGGAGCTCAGCGCGCTCGAGTCGCTGGCGTTCAAGTCGATCGTCGAGAAGGAGCGCCAGGCTGTGGACCAGATGAAGCAGAACAAGTCGGAGATGGACGTCGAGGGGCTGCTCGCGGCGGGTCGCATCGGTGCGCAGTCCAAGGAGAACAAGACTGCGGGTCGCATGATGAAGAAGCTCGAGACCATGCTCTCGAACCTCGAGGCGGAGCTCGACAAGGTCGACCGCGACGTCGGCGACCGCCTCTACGTGCTGGATCGCGACAGCGACGGCGTGCTGAGCGCCGAGGAGCTGCGAAACGCCGTCATGACGATCCTGCGCAAGGCAAACACGGAGGAGGACGTGGACTGGCTCATCTCGCAGATCGACGAAGACAAGGACGGAAGAAGTACGTGCTGTGCCTGCCTGATGCTATAGCGCTTGTGTGTGTGCTGCTGATTGACTCTCTCTTTGTATTCCTACTACTACAGTCCAAGTCGAGGAGCTCGTGGCGTGGACGCAAAAGTGCCGCGAGATTTTGGAAGTGACGGGTCAGATCTCGCTCGAGACGCCCGCCCCCGTGGCGGACGCGCTCTCGGAGCTGGACGTGGCTGCGCCATCGTCGACGACGACCACCGTCAAGCGCACCGCCAGCCGCAAGAACTAAATCGCAGGACAGTCATTTCAGCAGCAGCAGCTATAAGTGACATGAACGCGCATTTGTTATGATGCGCGAAAGGTTCTTCACTCCATATAATTTGATAGATACGACGACTAACTACTCCCACCAACCATCACCCTCCATTCACTTTGCATTGCATCTTGCGCACGTGACTGCTGCTTGCACACATCAGATTGGCAAGCGTGATGCCATGCAGCAACTAAGCACAACACAATTGACAAGCATGGCCACACACGCAACAACAACAACAACACTTTGCAAACTTGCGGCGACGCAGGTTTCAAATGCACAATCATATAATTCGAGTTACGTTCCGACGCCGCAAATTGCGCAATTGCAATCGCAATCGACACCTGCGTGCTTGTGCCCTCGCTGCAAACTAAACTAACTACCGTCATATTGGAGCGAAGACCAACAAGCAGCCCCCATGTCTGCGGCTTCTTCAGCTTGTTGTTTCTTGGTTGGGATCCTGACGCTACTGGAGGTTGCACAACTTACTGCACCGAGATGTCCACGCTCGGTCTCAGGTCACCGCACACGGCGAGCACGTCGTGGATCTTGTGGGTCTTGAACGCCGCGATGAGCTTCTCCTGGTTGGTCACCTCGCTCTCGTCCACGGCGACGAACGCCTGCTCGGTCAAGAGGTAGTCGAAGCGAGGAGCCCACTTGCGCGAGCCCAGACGCGCGGTCGTGGAGCAGTTGTCCACCATGTACGCCACGCCGCGAGCGTGCATGTACGGGTTCAGCGAGTCCACCGACTCGATCACCGACTCGTTCGCGACCTCCGAGTAGCAGTGGCCGCGGTCCATCAGCAAGTCGATCTGCGCCATCATCATGGCCACGTACGTGCCGCATGTGAACGGGTTCATGATGAACGTGCCGTCACGCGCCGCGCGCACCTTCTCGCCCACCTTCCAGGTCAGCGTGCCGTCGATCTTGCCCATCGGCAGACGGTCGTGGCGCGACACCGCGTTGTTCACGCTGCGGATCTCGTTGCCGCACGCAACGTCGTCGTAGCACTCCTCGAGGATGTCGCGGCAAGGCGTGTACGCCGCGGCGTACGCCTTCTCGAAGATCTTGCGGTCTTCGCCCTCGAACTGCTCGTACACCGAGCGGATGCCGTGGTGCGAGATCTGGGTGTTCAGAGGACCGGTGATGCACTCGGCCGAGTTCTTGAACGCGTCCTCGTGCGAGAGACCCTGCTGCACGTAGCGGCGGAAGAGCGCCTCGATCAGACCGTGCACACCGCCGAGCAAGATACCACGTTCACCAAAGATGTCCGACTTGTACTCGTCCTCCAAGGTCGTGTAGAAGGTGTATGGCGAGCCGAGACCCACCGACCAGCCGAGCGCGTGCTCCGTAGCCTTGCCGTTCACGTCCTGGTGGATGGCGACACTGGCGTTGATGCCGGCGCCGTTGACTTCCTTCCCCTGCACATACAGGCGACGCACCGATGGACCCATGCCCTTTGGCGCGACCATGACGACGTTCACGTTCTTTGGGAACGTCTCGCCGACCGACTTCAAGTGGCCGAGGAGGTAGCCGTGCGACAGACCGAGGGTCGCGCCGTCCTTGAGCAGTGGGAAGATCTTTGGGTAGAGCTCCGTGGACGCGGCGTCCGAGATCAGCAAGAGCACCATCTCGGACTCCTTGATGACGTCGAACATCTCGCCGAGAGTGCCGTCCTGCTCCGAGAACCCGGCCTCGCGAGCCTTCGCCATCGACGACGAGTTTTCGCGGAGACCCACCTTGACCTTGATGTCGGTGTTCTCAAGCGAGTCGCGCAGGTTCTGCGCCTGCGCAGGACCCTGCGACCCCCAACCGATGACACCGATCTGCTTGACGCCCTCAAACGCCTTTGGCAGCTTCGAGAAGAGGTTGCGGCCGCCAGGGAGCACAGTCTCCTGCTGGTCCGCCATGGTGACGGTCTTGAGCTCGTTCTGGAAGACAGCCGAGGACAGCGTCGACTTCTTGGTGCCGAACTGGCGGCGGTTGAGACCCATGAATGACGCGGACGCCGCGCGGGTGGTGGACTTGAGGAAGAGACGCATGTTGCTGAAGCGGTGCGGAAGAGCTGCTGGGCGGGGCTGGTGCTTGCTTGGCGCTTGGTCACTGGCAAAATGGAGAATGGGGAGTGAGCGAGATCTTGTGCGCTCTTTCGCTGTGTTTGCTGGAGGAGAGGAGGATCCTTGCGCAAGCAAGCAAGACACACACGAGTTTCACAAGATGAGTTTGCGCAAACGCATTGCTTGGTTGAGATATTGAGAGAGCAAATGCCGCGAGAATATTCCACCGGAAAATAACCACGCGTGCTGATTCGCTGAAACTGATGTTGCTGGTGTCCATTTTGATTGGCTGGAATGAGGAGTTATGTTTCTGAAGAGCAGTTTGCTTCAGCTCATTTTGCTGCAAGCTGGAGAATGAGGTGATCTCATTCTTGAAGTTGACGTAAGTCGATCATCGGTTTTCACAATCCGAGCGATTGCTGTTTGATCGCCTGAGCTGTCGAACAAGCCAAGTTCTTTGAATATCAAGTGGTTCGTTGCGTATTCGATGTCGCTCTTTGTCGGTCGTGCACACTCCTCTCCCTCACTCCATCCACTTCACGCGCTGATCCCGCCGCCCCCTCTTCAGGTCGTGAGAGCGCAAGATGCCTGATCGGCAGCAGCAGGAACACAGCAGCGCCAGACACGTGGAGAAGACTGTAATCGTGTACGTGTGCCTTCGTGCTTGCGGCTTTGCATGAGCAGAACGATACGGACCAGCTGCGCACATCTTCATGGAATACGTCCACGTGGGCTCCCTGAGCAAATACGCACGCACCTCTATCCGAATCGTTCATATCGTCGCATTCAATCTACACGCACAGAAACAAACAGTCGTGTATGCCTCTCACCACTCACCACTCGTGATTTGACGCAACGCCTCGTCGTTTTCCCAGACTGCTGAGAGAGTTTGGTCCGTTTGGCGAAGCTGCGATCCGCTCGTACATCCGGCAGCTCCTGTGCGGCGTCGAGTATCTGCACTCGCAGCGGATCGCCCACAGAGACCTGAAATGCGCCAACCTGCTGCTGAGCGGCGACGGCATCGTCAAGATCGCGGACTTTGGGACTGCGAAGAGAGCGACAGTCTCGGCTGACGAAAGTGACTCTATTGGTCGAGACATGCTGCAGCAGAGACTCGAGACCGCCAGGTTCACACCCCCGTGTCTATAGAGCGCCTGCACAGCACATTCTGGTTCCACCGCCACACTCACACGGCGATGATCTTGCGTGTTTCCAACAGATCCGTCCGCGACGGACTGGGCTCTCCGTATTGGATGGCGCCGGAGCTCGTTCGCGCCGAGAAAGGGGGAGATTCCTGGCGGAAGTCCGACATCTGGGGCGTTGGCTGCGTCATGGTTGAGATGGCGACTGGCAAGCCGCCATGGGTGAGGACAGACACTGCTGCATGATAAGCTCTGCTTGTATGTTGTCACTGCTAACACAAGCGCTCTGTCTTGTCTGTGTGTGTGTGTGTGTGCGACACAACGACAGGAGAACCATTCGAACCCGCTCACTGCGATGTTCCACATCGCGTCCGACAACGCGCTTCCCGATTTCCTCTCGGACGTCGCGAAGGAGTTCCTGACGCTCTGCTTCGTGAAGAACCCGAGCACGAGACCGTCTGCCGCAGAGCTGTTGCGTCACCCGTTTGTTTCAACGCTCTCTCCAGCAACGACGAGTCTGTCGAGTCGAGAGTCAGCCACAGCGTCCAGAGGGGGGAGTGGCGTGGAAAGAACGTCGGAAGCTGGCGCGGATGACGAGCCATCCGAGACTTCTCCATCACACGCTGGCATCGACGCTGAACTCTGAGGTGGATGGACTTTCCTGTGGTGGGCATGGGCTTCAATCTTGCAACAACTGCCTGTACTCACCGCAATCGCCTCCATCACTCGCAAGCATGCTCCTCTTTCCCTCAAAAGACTGGCTGACTGGATGGCTCACCTTCGAGTGAATCTATTATGGACACATGGATACCGTAGCAAAAAGAAAAGCAAAAAGTGTACCTGAAACTTCTCTATGGTTGACTGCGTGCCTACTGGCTCAGCGCAAAGTCGTGCAGCAGAGTGAGGAGCTTGTCGTGGTCGTCGTCGACAACTGTCCGCCCGAAGCTGTTGTAGCTCTTCGTGCGAAGCAGCAGTCTCGTTTCTTCCAGCTGGATCATCGCGAGCAGGACTACAAGACACAACAGCATCAGACGCGTCGGAGTTAGCCTCTCTACACGTATGAGCGGAGCACAGCAGCAACTCTTTCTAAAGAAACCCACGAACCTCTCAGAGGAGCCCAGGCATCCGTCGCGGCGTACTTGATCTGCGCGGGACTGAGGCGCGTGGCTTCCCAGTTGGACACCTGCATCTCCTTCGAGATCACGCCGCCGAGGAACAGCTGACAGAGCGTCTTGAGACCGGGTCGCAGACAGCCGAGCTTGTTGGCGATGGGGAGCGTGTCGACCGTCGAGTTCACCGCGCTCACGAGCTTCGAGGACTTCATCTGCCGGAAGTCGTCGTGCAGCGAGTGGCCGATCTTGAGCACGTCCGGGTTGCCGAACAGCTCCTGCAGCACTGGCGGCAGCGGCTGGCCGCGCTGCAACCGGTAGATGAACGCGCGGTCGAGCGTCGCGATCTGGATCAGGCACACGGGGTTCATCTGCTTCTTCGTGTGGAAGTCCGGCTTGGCTTCCGTGTCGACGCCAAACACCTGTGGGGAAAGCAGCGAAACGGAGTGAGAACCATTTTGAGCCAATACCGCACACTCCAGCTAGACGCGCATCAAATCATCGCACCTTTTGCGCGCGCAAGTACGACGCGTACATCGCCTCTTCCTGCGGCGAGTGGATCACGATAACCTGTCCATCGAACGCCGTGGTCGGCAGGTGCTCGTAGCTGCCAAGCGTCTGCTCGCCAAAGTGTCGCAGCAGCGGCGAGTTCGGCTTGAACAGCGGCAGGTGCTTGACGCGCTCCTGCTTGGCTTCTTTGATCTTGCGCATGCGCGAGAACTCCCTGGCGTGCTTGCCCGTGTTGCCGCTCTCGCCGACTGCCGGTGCTTCTTCCGACGGAGCTTCTCCTCCACCGCTGATGTCATCGCCACCACCACCACCAACAGCGACAGCAGCAGGCAGCGCCATCTTCGAGATCGTGTCGTGCGCGAGCGACGCGCGCAGCTTGTCCAGCTGCGACTTCTGCTTCTGCTTGACGAACGACAGGAGCTTGCTCTTCTGGCGCACGTCCTGCTCGCCGCCGTAGCGCACGCGGCGCTTGCTGGAGAAGAGCGCGCGCTGACCCGCGGAGTCTCCACTGCTCGCGGTAGTAGCTGCTACTGGCATGGAGAGCGACGGAGGCGACGCGCATGCGCGCAGTAGCAGCAGCAGCTGGGGGCGTGTCGCCGCCGCCATGCGATTCACCACTACAGCCATATTTGCTGACTGAGGAATTTAAGGGGACGACCTCTTTTATTTCACTACTGGATGCTCTATTGCGAGTTTCTGCCACTCAAGCAGCTTGCCTTCTCTATACATCTTTCAAGATCAAATTCTAGCGTTGCATCGACGCTATTGCTCGCACATTTTCTACATTTATCACTATTATCGGCCACATTTTGGCAGGAAGACAATGGCGACGAGCACGAGCACGAGGGCGGAGGACGACGCGACCGCAGCCGCGGCGGCGCTGGCGGCGTTCTCCATGCGCGAGGCGCAGCTGCGCAAGACCGACAGCCGCAACAGCGTGACGTTCGCCGTCCCCGCGCACTCGAGCGTGCTGCTGCACCTGCTCCGACCCAAACCGCACGCGTACGAGGAGAAGGACCGCCGCTGGCTGCACCTGCTGCAAGCGGTTGCGGTCGTGCCGTCGGGCAAAGTGGACACCCTCCAGAAGCTCGTGCAGCAGGCGCTGCAGCTGGTTCCGTCGCCCGCGTGGAAGCAGACGCTGGAGAAGAGTGTGCGCGCGCTGGTCGCTGAGCTGGATGGCAGCACGACGAATGACTTCTCGAAGCGCGCGCTCGTGGCGCTGCAGATCAAGGATCGCGTCGCGCAGTTCCTCCGCAAGTGGCTCGCAGACCCGATCGAGGGCTTTGTGCTCGCGAAAGAGCACGTCGTCGGTGAGTTTCTTTATGAGCTGCGCGTTTAGTAGCCAGTGCAGATTGACTCATGCTTGTAATGTGTGTGAACATGCGCGCGCATCTGATGAACTAACTACTCAGCGGGGATTCGACTGGACGACTTGGTGGCGACGCCCGTTGGAGCGGGGTACCTGCGCGGCTACAGACGCGACGACGGCTTCTGCGTCGTGCGGTACCCGTGGGGCTATGGTTTCATCCACCTGAAGTGCGTGGAGCGACTCGAGCAGGCGATCGTGACGCAGCGCAAGAAGCGCAAGCTCAACGAGTTCTTGGCACTGGAGCACCAGCATCTCTACGAGGAGGTCGAGTCGCTGCTCGAGAACTACCCGCTGGAGCAGTCCGAAGCAGCCGACTCGTCGACTGTGGAGTTGGTAGAGGTCACCCCTGAGAGCGTGGACGCTGAGGAGTACAAGAAACTCATCGAGTCGCTTCAAGAAGAAGAGGTATGTTGCGTGTTGTGTGTGGCTCTGAGAAGTACGTCTCTCTCTCAGTCTCTATCGCGGTAGATTGGAGCTCATATGGACAATTTGACTCTGCTGTTTTATGTCCATGGCAGCATTTCGACCCGGAGATCTTGCAGCGCGACCTGACGTTCGTGCGGCGCGTGCAGGCGCTGGCTGCGAAGACCCGCGAGCAGCACTACCACAAGAGTCACGTGGGAGACCACAAAGAGCAAGAACAGGGAGAGCAAGAGCAGGACCAGAACCCAGCGGAAGAAGAAGAAGAAGAAGAAGAAAGCGACGATAAGGATGACGGCTTTGAGAAGCAGCAACAGCAGCCACTCGACTCGGTCGAAGCAATGGCGGAGGATTAAACATCGAGCTTCTGGCGTATTTATTGGAGCAGAATTCGGTCCTTTTTGCTCGAACATACAGTCCAAACACTCCACAAGATCACAAATGCATCCTTACCTTGTTGTGCATGCGCGGCACATCGAGGGCTTTTACATTCGCACTCTGTGCACAAATAGAGAGATGAGACCCACCATAGAGCAACAAGACACAGACAAAGCCACAGACTCGCTTTCTCTTTCGCATCACACGAAGCAGCAAAAGATGGATTCGTACCGTTTTGCGCGTGATGAGATGCATGCAAATCTCACTGCAGTCCTTCGCACCATCGATGTCGTCCAGGAAGATCGACAACGAAGAGTCATTGTGTGCGAGCCAACACATCTGCAATAGTCAACAAAGCGAAGTTGATCAGTCTCAATATCATGAAGAAAGCCAACTAAGTACGAAACGCACCTAAAAGGGGTCCACTGTACGTGTCGGTGCAATAAGTCTTGCATCTTGTCGAGTGATTCGACTGATCGATCGAGACAACCCTGAATGACAGAAGACCATGCGGCGCGCATCCTGCTCTGCAGGTACGCGTTTCGGGGTCGTCACCACTTGCGTCTATGCTGCTGCCACACACATACGACTGCTCTACTGACATGTGCGCGGTGCGTGCTACAGCGACCACTTCCAGGTGCTGCAGCTGGCGTCGCGCGGGAGGATGGAGCTGATTGACGTGAAGCAAGTGCGCAGGTGAGTCCTCTCCTGCAGTCGCGCGTATTCTGCTTTGCGGTCTGTTCCTTCACGATATGGATCTGCTTTGGCTCGGTGTAGACGGTACAAGGAGCTCGCGATCCTCGTACACCCGGACAAGAGCAAGGCTGCAGGTACATGTCACTTTGTCAAAGTGGAGAATGTCTCTGGAGCAAGCGAGATGGAGAGGACAAGCTATCAGGTACATTAACAAGCACGAGCTTTCTCTGTGTACGCTCAATTGTATACTGCAGGCGCAGAAGAAGCGTTCAAGCGGCTGAGCGTGGCGTACGAGTGTCTGAGCGAAGAGAGCTCCCAGCGCACCTACCTGCGCACTTTGCTGGCGACGCGATCGCTGCACCAAGCGCCAAAGCGTCCTCATCCACCCTCAGGAGCTGACCCCCCAGCATACCCACGCAAGAAGAGAAAGAAGAAGAGCAAGAGCGATCAGTCTCCACCACCACCACATTCAAACCCTCGTGATGCGAACTCTGCGCCATCTGTGCCGCGACGTGAACGAACTCCCGAGGAAATCTGGAGACAGTTCCAAGAAGAGGAAGAGCGACTAGCGCGCGAAGAGTTCCTCTCGAGAGGGTTTGATCGAACGTACGCTTCGTCGGGTTCGCGAGGGAATGCTGGAGCTGACTGCGAGAAGCCAAGTGTCGATGCAGCTGTCCAGGAATCCATTCTGAACTCCGATCTGAATGGAAAAGCGCAGAGCTGGACAAAGTGGAGGAAGAGCGCACCGACTTCTTCACCACCTCCACCAAACACATCTCCCTGTGACAGTGAGGATGCGAGTGAGAAGCACGACCCAGTGGCGACCGAACCGGAATTGATATGCTGTCTGCTCTGTCGACGCAAGTTCCCAACCCACGAAGCGCTCAGTCGACACAAATCGTTCTCAAAGCTGCACCTGGCAAACCTGCAGCGAGCACATTCGAGTTGAACCACAACAAAGACGACTTTTTGTCGGTTCAGCCGATGTTCCAGATCTTTACCACGTTGTCCTGTCCGCCGCTGATCAGAGCCGTCGAGTGCAGCCAGCCGACGCTGTTGACAAATCCGTGCATGGTCTCGATCACTGCGTGGATTCGCATCTGCTCTGCGTCCACGACGTACAGCAAGTCTTCGGAGCTGCACACGATCGTAGTCCCGCGAGACTGGAGCGTCGAGATCCATTTCTCTGCTAGTCGAAGCTCGGATTTCACCAGCGGATGGCTGTACAGATCACTGAAGCGCAGCAACCGTCCATCGCCAGTCGAGCAAATCAGCCGACCACTCGAGAGCAAGCACATGGTGTAAATGGGGAAGTGGACGTGGTCCAAGCAGCCGACGTACTCGAGTGTCTGGAAGTTGAAGATTTGGATCGTTCCGTCGTTGGAGCCGCTCAGAATCAGCGTGCCGTCGACCGAGCTGTTCGCTACGAGCACTTGAACTGTTGCCTTGCGGACGCGGAACGCCTGTGTTGCGCGTATCTCTCTGTTCCTGCCTCTATCGGTGAGCGCAACCTGGTCCCAAAAGCAAATCGCGGCGTCTGCAGCTCCAGAGCAAACTCGCGCTCCTTCGGTGTAGAAGCAGGTTATCCGTGAAGAGTGGTCTCGCAGCACAAACACACAATGCCCCAGCTCTCCGTCCCAGATCCGGATGGTCGAGTCGTCGGAGCAGCTCAGTATCTGCTGCGGGAATGCAAGTGGCAAGTGAACTTTGGTGACGTGGGCTGTGTGACCTCTCAGGACATGCAGGAGCCTGAAGCTGTCCAAGCAGCAGTACACGCGCAGCGTCGTGTCGTGGGACCCAGAGACCAGCCACCGCGCGTTGATGTCGATGCAGGACGCATTTTCTTCGTGCCCAAACAGCGTGCGCAGACAGCCGAACGACGCGCGAGACCAGACTTTGACGGATCCGTCTATAGAGTAGGAGACGAGGTATCAGTCGTCCGTTGCTACGATGGAGCAGACGCTGGAGGTGTGTCCGACGAGGTTCTCTGGCTGGAACCTGCTCGTGTGGTCTCTTGGCGAACTCTGCTCGGAAGTGTCCAGCATGAACGCCGAGACTTTGGCTGTGCTGGAGGGGCTTGAGTGCTGCCGACTGGGTCTAGCCTACTGCAGCAGCAAGACTGAGAATTTAAAACCAGCATAGAGTCTATCGCATAGCTTAGCTGAGGCATCCGTTCTCCCGTACCTGTGACGACCGCCGCTTGGATCCAAATGCACTGTCGGAGGTCGGAGCGAGTTCTGCACGTACTCGGGCACTCTGGAGACGCGCCGCCCGCTTCGCAGCGTTCTCCTCTCCACTGCAGCGTCTTTCCTCTCTTCTACCGCATCGTCGGGAAGCGCATCACTCACCACAGTGTTGTTCCCGTCGTCATCGCCACGCGCGTAAATAAAGTCATTGTTGCTGTCGGTCGAAAGCGCGTCGTCTTCCTGTGGCTGCTTGTCGTCTATCGCTGCGGGTTCGTCAGCGACATCTCCTCGGGGCACCTTGGTGCTCGGACGTGCTGAGGCTGTGGCGTGGTAGCTACTATCGTGCAAAGCGGTGTCTCCTCTCGTATTAGAAATAGTCGGGCTGGTGGTGCCAAGGAGATAACCAGGTGTCGGCTGGTTGTGCGGCTTGCGCGTCACACTCACCAGGTGCTCGCGCTGCCGTCTGTGCGCACGTGGCGACATCGGCTCCACCACAGCAGCCATTGCTGGCTGCAACCGGTCGTTTCTACTCGTGTGTGGGGATGCACCGGAAGCCTGTTTGCGCGGCGAGAGAACTTGTTGCTGGAGTTGCTGCTCGGATGCTTGGGCTGCTGCTGTCTTGCAGTGCCGCGCGCACGTGCAGTGCGGCGGGTGCCACCTCTGCGTGCTGGTTCGCACCGGACTCGGCGCGGGCGACGGCGCCACGCCGAACCACATCGCGCCTCTCGCTCTCTCTGTCGTGGGCACGCAGCTAGCGAAGCCACAGACGGGTGCGGCGAGTGTTTCAGCGCCTCATGCTCATGCAGCGAGCACTGCGAGTTCTGGAGTGCGGAATGAAGTGTGATGACGCTTTGTGACGCTTTAAGGTGTGCTATACACTGCTTCGTCCGGATAAGCAGACAAGCAGTATGTCCATCGCATCACAAACTCTGTGTTTGTTGGTAAAAGTGACTGTCCGCATACAGTTCAGCAGCTATACATTCCTATTGACTTGCTCTTGTTTTGTCTTGTCTGTTTGCTTGCACCACACACAAAACCAAACACTTCACACCAAACGCGAGCGAAAATGGCGGACGAAGGTGCGGGAGACGGACGACAACTGCGGTGGCGCAAGCCACAGAGGGAGAACGCGACCACTGTCGCTCGTAGTCTGCGTTTGCTGGCGACTTACTGTCCCGCTTGTGTGTGGGTGTGTGTGGGTTTTGTAGATGTGGTGATCCGCAGACGCCTGCTGACGCGCACGAGCACGCTCGGCAAGACGGGACTGAAGAAGTGCGCCGAGAGTCTGCTGGGACTGCTCGACTCGTTCGCAGATGAGAGCGTGGACGCGGACGTCTGGTGAGCTGCATGTCCGTTGGCTGTGTGTGTGTAGAGCGAGCGCAAGCCATGCTTGCTGACGCGTACCCTCTCGTTGTCTTGTGCTGCTCGCGCTTTCTCTATCTGTGTGGCTGTGTGTGTTGTTTCGCAAACAGCAAGCAGGACATGGACGCGCTGTTCTGGGATATGGAGCAGATGGAGTTTGAGGCGAACAAGACGGACATCCTGAGCTTCACGTCGCAGCGAGAGCTCGAGGCGTACGAGACGCTCAACGCGGAAATCGGTATGCAAGATCTTGCTGAAGGTGTGAGCTGCGGATGCAACCAGTTGGCGAAAGGCTCAACAAATTATTGTGTGTGTGTGTGTGTCCGACAGACGCGTCCATTGACAAAGTGTCCAAGGAGATCGAAGAGCTCAAGACGAAAGTGCACGTGGAAAAGACCGTTCGCGCGTACAAAGAGGAGTACGAATCCATCGCGCGCGTGATCAACGAGCTGCCGTCCAGGAAGGAGATCGCAGCGTACGTCTGGGTTTCTCTCTGTGTTGTCGTGTTGCTGGTTGCCATGCCACTCTCCCATCTCTACGATCAACGTAACTAACTCTTGTGCGGGTGCTCTACGTTTACAGTGAGATCGCTGTCGAGGAGAAGCGATCAAGCGAAGCAGTAGACACGATCAAGACGGTGGACAGCAAACTGGATCTGCGCAACAAGCAGTTCTCGCTTCTCATGAGCACGATCCAGAACCTCAAGGCCACGTTGGACGAAGACGTCGAGATGGAAGAAGAGGAGCAGCTGAAACTGGCGGATGCCGACGACGAAGACATGGAGGACGGGCTTGTGCCGGCGACAAAGTCTCCGCAACTGCGGACAGAAGGCGGTGGTGCTGGAGACGAAGGTACGAACTGAGCAATATCGCTGCTGTTCGCCTACTATTGCATGCGGAAAGGAGTAGCAAAGTGACCAAGTCTTGTTGTTTGCATGTCCAGACGGTGTTGAGCCATCCTCTCCATAGGTTCTCTCTCCCTTTGCAGTGCACGAGATGCGAGAGTATTGCATCAGGCATTAGAGGCAGTGGGCTCTTTCACATTGCCTCGCTTAGTCTCTCATGCTAATCGTCTGCTAGCTTGCAGATGTCTTCGTACTCGACGCGATCCAACACCTCACCCCTACCATATCAACAAAAGGAGCGACAGAGAGTTAGTTCGTTTAGTAGCTCCGAGTATCCGCAGCAAGACCCAACAAAGCCCTTACCTTCGCGACCCAGACGAAATGCGAACACTGGCGCAGAAACTATCGACCGAGATGGAGAGCAGCTCTGCGATGCTGCCGCGACCGACTCCGTTCACGATCTTCACTTTCCGCCCAACCTTTGGGATCACAGTCTCCAGATCGTCCTGATCCAAGCGCAAGACGTCCCCGGACTCCAGAAGCTCCACGGTGGCGCAGAACTTGTCTTCCACCGACGTCACCACTCCTTTCTGCTTGTAGTACTCGCCGCCGCCGATCTTCTTGTTCACAACCTTCACGACGATATCCTTCGTGACCCAGTTGTCGAGTTTCTGCTTCTTGAGCTCCTCCTGCTGCTTCTTCTTGAGCTGGCTCTTGCGTCGCTCTTCCTCCGCCATGATGTCGTCCACAACGTTTCTCTTCCGCTTGCCTGCGTCGTCCGCGCGCTCCCCATTACGTCGATCGGACGGTGGAGGTGATGATGGTGATGAACTCGACCCTTTATCAAACACGTTGAACGCCAGCTTCGAAAAAGTTCCACGAGAAGACGCGGCGTCGTTTCCCGAGTCTTTCGAAGGCTTTGCCGCAAAGCCGATCGTGATCTTCTCGTCCTTGTCTGTGCGCTGGAGCTTCGTGGGGCGGTGTGCGTCCGGGTCTTCGTGCTCTTTCGAAACGTCCTGCGCGATCTTCAACTGCCGCTCGATGAACGCGCGATTGCGCTCCTCGTGGTCCAGGTCCGACTTGTGCTTCTTCTCCAGCTCTTCCTGTCGCGCCAGCGTGCGCGGGTCTCGATCGATGTACTGAATGTACCAACCCTGCATTTGAAACAAGTCAAACCTGTTCGTTACCACTGGCCAATCGACCGTCAAGAAACACAATATCCAAGCCATCAAAAGCGACCCCCAAACACCCACTTTCTCTGTTTCGTCGACCGTGCACTTCCCCGTTCGCCCGAGGTACTGCACAAACGTGCCGAGCGTCGTCCACTGCGTGGCGTTCATGTGCACGTGCAGCTTGTCGGCGATGTACTCGTTGTACACGACGGTCGCGCGCATGCGCTTCGTCCCGTGGCGCCTCTTCAGGTTCTCCAGGAACGTGCTTTCAAACTGATCAATCACATACAAAGACAGACACGAAAGCACCACATGATGATTGAGAACAGACTCAAGAGCCCAACCCAACGCTGTACAAACAAGCGAAATTACCATCTCGCTGTATCCGCTGATGAACTTGTCCGGGTCGTTCGCGACGATCAGCATCTGGCGCTGGTGGCTCTCGGACGTCGTGTGGCACTTGAACCCGTTCTCGTCGCGGCACTGCTTCTGGCACACCTGACAGAACCAGCGCAGCTTCTGAAGCCCTTTCGACTGCTCATCCAGTCGTGCGCGCAATAGAGAGAAGTAAAGAAAACACATGCAGCGTCAGCATTGACAGGGCAACTCGCTTATGTCGACTGCACGCCTACCCACTCACTCGCTCACCTTCATGCGCGTGGCGATAGCCTTGGGCGTGAGGAAGTCGCCCTTGCCCATGATTCCTCCTCCTTTTGATCGACTCGCTTGTTCACTTTTTGGACAACTGAAAAATAAGCAAAGGTGTACCGCACACACCAGATCAGCTACAGATCAGAGTTCGGCAAAGAAGGTGTACTATTCGCATGAGAATAGTTCCACGTGAAACGAGTTCGAGCTGACAGAATACCCTAAGCCACAAAACAGCGCCACAAACATTTCAGGCACAACAAATGCCAATCGTCCCTCAACCTCGCAGCCAGCACTTTTGAATGTGCGTGCGTGCGCTCGCGCTTCTGTGCTCAGGAGGAAGCTTCCTGGTTAGCCGAACGAACTCATCTCCTTCCTAATGCACAATGCAGTCACCTTCTTGTGATCTCTGACTCGCAGCAGACGGACGAATCACCGAAATTGCGACGTCTTTGATGACACCGATCCAGCCAATCAATGGCTCCTCTCGGATGCTGAGTCTCGCGCGGAAACCACGAAAAACACGACGACTGATCCGCGAGAGGTCCAGCATGAAGGAAGCAATCGAGACTCAGTCAATGAGCCAATGAGCGCGCGGGGATGGCGGCGTTTACGACCAACAGACGAGTTCTGGGCGGCATTTGGTTAATCTCGTCGTGAACGTTGGTGCGAACGTTGTTGCGTGCAGACGACGGAGGGCAATCCATGGTTCCCTGGCAGCTCAATGGGACTGCATTCCTCGCTCATTTCCCGATAAAATCTCTGGTGAGCAACGAGCCATCCATCCGCAGAGTGATCCTGTAACTTCGACTCCCGGTATGATGGAAGACACGAGCGAGCGCTCGCCTCCACTGGAGTACACGTCCGGCAAGGCGCTGATGGTCCACGGACCGCATGTGCTGCACGACCACGTGGCCACGAAGCTCGAAGCGGCGCTCGGCCGCGCGCTGCCGCAGATGGAAGTGCGCTTCCAGAACCTGTCGATCTCCGCCGAAGTCGCGGTCGCGTCCTCCGCGAAAGAGGATCAACGATCAGACAACAAGCCCGAGTTGCCGACGCTGGCCAACGACGTCAAGAAGGGTCTCGCGGGGCTCGTCGTCAAGAAGAACGTCGTTCACAAGGAGATCCTGAAGAACGTCAGCGGGGCGTTCAAGCCTGGCACGATGACGCTCGTGCTCGGCCAGCCGAGTTCCGGCAAGTCTTCGCTGATGAAGATCCTCAGTGGGCGGTTCCCCCTCGAAAAGAACATCAGCGTGAGCGGCTCCATCACGTACAACGGCGAAGAGCAGGACCGTCTCGTGAAGCGCCTGCCGCAGTTCGTCGCGTACACGACGCAGCGCGACAAGCACTACCCGACACTCACCGTGAAGGAAACGCTCGAGTTCGCGCATACGTTCTGCGGCGGGGAGCTCACTCGTCGCGCGGAAGAGCTGCTGGTGAACGGCAGTCCGCAGGAGAACCAGGAGGCGCTCGCGGCGGCGAGAGTCCTGTTTGCCCACTGCCCGGAGATCATCATCGAGCAGCTCGGGTTGCAGAACTGCCAGGACACGATCGTCGGCGACGCGATGATCCGCGGAATCTCGGGCGGCGAGCGCAAGCGCGTGACGACGGGCGAGATGGAGTTCGGCATGAAGTACGTCACGCTCATGGACGAGATCAGCACGGGGTTGGACAGCGCGGCGACCTTCGACATCATCAAGACGCAGCGCAGCATCGCCAAGAAGTTCCGCAAGACAGTGGTCATCGCGCTTCTGCAGCCCGCCCCCGAGGTGTTTGCGTTGTTCGATGATGTGATGATCCTGAACGAAGGCGACGTGATGTACCACGGTCCTCGCGAGCAAGTGGTCGGCTACTTCGAGACCCTGGGCTTTGTGTGTCCACCGGAGCGCGACGTCGCCGACTACTTGCTTGATTTGGGCACAAAGCAGCAGCACAAGTACGCGGTTGGGTCGCCGAGCGTCATGCCCAAACACCCGCGGTTCCCGAGCGACTTTGCGGAGATCTTTCGGCGCTCAGAAATCCATGCGACCACGCTGGCAAACCTCGATGCGCCACACAAGCCCGAGCTCATCGACAACGTGGGCGAGCACATGGACCCGATGCCGACGTTCCACCAGTCGTTCTGGGAGAACACCCTGACGCTCGTGCGGCGCGAACTGACGGTGACGATGCGCAACACGCCGTCGCTCGTCGGTCGCGCGGTGATGATCATCATCATGGGGCTGCTCTACTCCGTCACGTTCTACCAGTTCGACCCCACGAAGATCCAGGTCGTGATGGGCATCGTCTTCGCCGCCGTGCTCTTCCTGGCGCTGAGCCAGGTGGCGCTCATCCCGACGTTCGTGGAGGCGCGCGACGTCTTCTACAAGCAGCGCGGCGCCAACTTCTACCGCACGTCGTCGTACGTGCTGGCCAACTCGGTGAGCCAACTCCCGCTCGTGACGGCGGAGACCCTTTGCTTTGGGACGCTGGTGTACTGGATGTGCGGCTTCGACTCGTCCTTCAGCTCGTACGTCGTGTTCGAAGCGATCTTGCTGCTCACCAACATGGCGTTCGGCGCCTGGTTCTTCTTCATCGCCGCAGTCACGCCCAACATCCACCTGGCGAACCCGATCGCGAGCGTCTCGCTGCTGTTTTTCATCCTCTTTGCCGGCTTCATCGTGCTCAAAAGCCAGATGCCAGACTACTTCATTTGGCTCTACTGGCTCAGTCCCATCAGCTGGAGCGTGCGTGCGATCGCGATCAACCAGTACCGCTCCTCAACGTTCGACGTCTGCGACTACGGCGGCGTGAGCTACTGCAGGGACTTCGACGACATGACCATGGGCAAGTACTACCTGAACCTCTTCGACATCCAGTCCGAGAGGAAGTGGATCGTCTTCGGCGTCATTTACCTGGTCGCGTCCTACTTCTTGTTCATGCTGCTCTCGTACTTGGTGCTCGAGTACAAGCGCTACGAGAGCCCCGAGACCGTGAGCGTCACGAGCAAGAGTGAGAGCGAGGCAGAGAACAGCAGCTACGCGCTCGCCACGACGCCCAAGAAAGCGTCGTCCTCGACCCCCGGAGGCTCTTTCTCAACAAATGCGGACGACGTGGCGATCGCTGTTCAGCAAGCCCACGAGAAGAACTTCGTTCCTGTCTCGCTCGCATTCAAGGATCTGTGGTACACGGTCCCACTGCCGAGCAACCCGAAGGAAACGATCGACCTGCTCAAGGGGATCACGGGGTACGCTCTGCCAGGCACGATGACTGCGCTCATGGGCTCGTCTGGGGCTGGCAAGACCACGTTGATGGACGTGATCGCCGGTCGCAAGACCGGAGGCAAGATCCGAGGCAAGATCCTGCTGAACGGCTACGAGGCGACCGACTTGGCGATCCGCCGCTGCACGGGCTACTGCGAGCAGATGGACATCCACTCGGAGGCGTCCACTATTCGCGAAGCGCTGACCTTCAGTGCATTCCTGCGTCAAGATGCGAGCGTGTCTGCGAGCACCAAGTACGACTCGGTCAACGAGTGTCTCGACTTGCTCGACCTGCACGCGATCGCCGACCAGATCATCCGCGGCAGCTCGGTGGAGCAGATGAAGCGCTTGACGATCGGCGTGGAGCTGGCTGCGCAGCCGAGCGTGTTGTTCCTGGACGAGCCGACGAGCGGACTGGACGCGCGCTCGGCCAAACTGATCATGGACGGTGTGCGCAAGGTGGCGAACACGGGTCGCACGGTCGTGTGCACGATCCACCAGCCTTCGTCCGAGGTGTTCTTCCTGTTTGACAACCTGCTCTTGCTCAAGCGAGGCGGAGAGACAGTGTTCTTCGGCGCGCTGGGCAGGGGCTGCCACAATCTGATCAGCTACTTCACGGAGATCCCAGGCGTGACTCCACTCCCCAAGGGCTACAACCCAGCCACGTGGATGCTCGAGTGCATTGGCGCTGGTGTGGGCAACGCTGCGGCGGACGGCATGGACTTTGTCCAGTACTTCAACAACAGCGCGCACAAGCAGTCGCTGGACGCGGAGATCGCAAGGGACGGGGTCGGTCACCCAGCACCAGGCAGCTCGGAGCTCACGTTCTCTCAGAAGCGCGCGGCCGCGTCCGTGACGCAGATGAGCTTTGTCGTGAAGCGCTTCTTGGACCTATACTGGCGTACAGCGGCGTACAACTTGACCCGGCTGGCGATGGCGGTGATCTTCGCTCTGCTCTTCGGGCTGCTGTTCACAGGCGCCGACTACGCGTCGTACCAAGGGATCAACTCGGGGGTCGGCATGATCTTCCTCGTCTACATCTTCAACGGTCTCGCGTCGTTCGAGAACGTGATCCCCATCGCGAGCCACGAGCGCGCATCCTTCTACCGCGAGCGCGCCGCCCAGACGTACAACGCGTTCTGGTACTTTCTCGGCTCGACGGTCGCGGAGATCCCGTACGTGATCGCGAGCAGCTTGCTCTTCACTCTGATCTTCTTCCCGATGGTCGGCTTCACGGGCTTCACCACCGGGGTCTTGTTCTGGCTCAACACGGCGCTGCTGATCCTCTACCACGCGTATCTGGGCCAGCTGCTCGCGTACGCGTTCCCCACCGAAGAGCTGGCGACGATCGTCGGCGTACTCGCGACCTCCACGTTCTTCCTCTTCATGGGCTTCAGTCCCCCGACCAACGCGATCCCGGCGGGGCTCAAGTGGCTCTACTACATCACACCGCACACGTACTCGCTCTCGATCGCCGTCTCGCTCGTGTTTGCCGATTGTCCGAGCAACACGACGTTCGACGCTACGCTCAGCGCGTTCGTCAACGTCGGCTCGGAGCTCGGCTGCCAGCCGCTCAAGAACGCCCCCGTGACCATGAACCAGATCACCGTGAAGCAGTTCACAGAGCAGGTGTTCGGCATGAAGCACGACGACATCGGCCGGAACTTTGCGGTTGTGGTCGGAATCACCGTCCTCTTCCGCGTTCTGGCGCTGCTCGCGCTTCGGTACGTCAACCACCAGAAGAAGTAGATTGTACAGTGCATGTAATATTGAAGAGCATAGAAGAGTTTGGCTGCAGTGCACACATTAAATACCTTCTACCATGATCGCTGCGAACCCTGCTGAGCTGTCACGCTCTGAATCACGCTCTGCTTCAACTGCGCCAACGTCTTTGGCGGGGCTTGGCCATGACGCGCGAACACGACCTTGCCGTCTCTCCGCCACTCGAGCACGCTCTTTTCAAGCTCAAGCAGCATCTCGGGTGGCAACGGGTAGAAGTTCGGCATGAAGCGCAGATCCCAGTTCGCAAGTTCCTACATCATCAACAACAATGTGTTAGAGCCGCCAACATCAACCACAAACGAACAGGAACTCTTCCGCACAACCCACCGACGAGCCTGAGAGGAAATAGAAACCCAGAGGCGAGAACGATTCGTCAAAAGCTGGGTACCCGCAATGGCGAAAGTCGGTGCCGATAATGAACGCGATCGCCTCCTCGCTCGCTTGACTCTTCGGCTCTTCCGTCAGCAGCGAGGACAGCGTCGAAAAGTACCGAGGATCGATCTTCTGCGCACTACTCGCCGACTCGGAATTCAGAAAATCGCTGAGACTCACGCGACTCAACGAGCAGAGCAAGCTCGCATCGCCAGTCAGCTCCGCGTCCTGCTCCTGAAGGAAAGCCGCAGCGTCTGGAGGCATGTCTTTCATGCTCGAAACCAGTTTGGAGAAGCTCGAAGCATTTCGGATCGGCTGCAGGTCTTGGAAATCCGGAAGAGCAGGTGGCAAACCAGGTAGCGATGGCAGAACAGACAGAAGCGAGTCGGGTCGCGAAAGCGGAGGTTTTGGCACTGCCATCTTGTCGTGAACCGGTTCGGCGTTCGGAAGCTGCTGGGTTGGATTGCTGCCCTCCATCTCCAGCGTGCTGTAACATTTCACGCAATAAAAAATGAATCACAACCTCGATCACACATTCAAAACAAACCAGACACCATTTCGTTCCCACCTGAACATAAACCTCGACAACGTCGAGTACCCTTCCCAGGAGTTGAGATTCAGGTTTTTCGCCAGCAAATCGAGCGATGACGAGGCTAATGCCGGCGCAGGTCTCGCGTCGTCGCTCGGCGTCTCGGAGAACTGGAGCAGATCTTGCGTGATGTTGAACCTGGATGGCACCGTCGCTTGTGGGCTTGCGGACATTGCGTTCTTGGGTGGATCCGCGAACGCAAACGGAAGCGGCTGCTCCTTGGCTCCTTGCGCAGACCACTGCGCTGGAGGAGGAGGCTTCTGCTTCTCGTTCTTCACCTTTGGAGAGCTGTCAAATTGACCTTCGGTTCAGATAAAAGAGAGCAACATTAACAACAAGTGAGCTTTTAGATCAATCTGCTGTCAGTGATAAATGCAAACAGAAAAAAAAAACAGAACCCACCGCTTTGCTGAAGCAGGAGGCTGAGGTCGCAGTCGAGGCGATGCTTTGGCGCAGACCCGTAGGACTCGAGGCACACGGGACACTGGTACGGTTTCAAATTGGCTTGGCTCAGAAAGTCGTCCATGTTGTCGTCGCCACCCTCCGACGACGCGCCTGGGGGTCGCTGCCACTGAAGCTTGTGCAGGAAATTGTACGCGGCGTTTGCCCACAAGCAGACGCTCTCTGTGGGCGACTTGAAGCGCACCACTTGGCTTGCCCAGCTCGACTCGTCCGGCATTTGCTTGGAGAAAGCGTCCGCTTCGGAGCGCATGTCGATGGACATGCTCCGTCCTCCCTCTGGAGACACCTCTCCTTTCACCGGACTCTCTCTGAACTTGGATCCGAGAACTGGGGAGTCGTCTGATCTGCTCTTCTTCGGCTTCGAAGGGGTGTCTTCGGTTTCACCATCACCGTCGCTTTTCGCTGGTCGTTTGTTCTAAGAGAGAGAAAGATCAACGAGCCTGATTAGCCAGCAGTTCATAACTCAAGGCAGTTCCGAGGTCTAGCGAGAGTAGCTCACCTTCTTGGAGAGCACGAGGACGCCGTCTGTGATGGCGGGAGTCGGCGTCGTCCCCGACAACCGGCATTGCGGAAGCGCGATCTGCAGTCGAAAGCGCTGAGCAAACACGAGAATTCAAGTGAGGACTTCACACTTTAAACCGCAAGGTCGATTGCCACACACGCCAAGAGCAATACCTGGTTCTGGTGGTTCTTCGAGACCTCCATGATTCGAATCGCAATGGTACTCTGGTTGTCCTTGTTCAGGCACAGCCCGCTGGTGATGCGCATGATGCTCTGGTTCTCCACCGTTTTACTGGAAGAGCAAGTACAAACCAAGCGCTGGCGAGTGAGACACCAATCCTCTCTCTCCCTCACATACCAGTAGAACAAGCACACCAGCAACAACGAAACGCACCCATTTTCATACAGCAACTGCACCGCGAGATGGCGCTGGTCGACGCATGAGGCGCAGCACTGACCGACGCGCTGCAGCTGGATCTCGAACGTCGCTTTGCGGCCGAACTGATCCTTGTACCACTTCGGCGGCGGATGCTGCGTGACCACCAGAGCACAGTGCGGACTGATCGCGTTCATCGAGAGGTCGGCACTCTCTCGGCGACGAACACACGGAGCGACTCTGCTCGGCGTCAGGGGTGCAACAGGAGACTGCTGTTGCTGTTGCTGCTGGTGTTGGAAGTGAGTCTGCGGCACGAGCGGTCTCTGCGGCGAGAGCGCCTCGCGCTTCACGAGTGGGATCATGCGCGCCGAGTGACGTAATTACAGAAGAAGAAGCGCGCTTTTCAACCCACTTCCTCCTGCTGCTGCTGTCGCTGCCTCTCTTGCGCCACGTACGCACTCGGTATCTCTCGCGACTGGACGTAACGCAGCTTTGTTGGACGTGTCGTCGGTCGGTCTGTCGGTCTTCGGCGGTGACGCAGCGAGTCCGCAGTTTGGTCGACGCGTGCGTGGATCGCCTCGCGCGCTTCTTCAGGTTCTCTTTCTTTTGGCAACAAAGCAGCGCTTTCCAGTTTGACCATTTTCATTTTTTAATATATATATTATATTTACAAATGTCCTAAATGTGAAAAAACGGAAAAACACCTTCCTCAACAAAAGCAACTGGAAAAGCACAATCAAAGATCAAAGCAGCGAGCGAAAATGGGCTGCTGCTGCGAGTGGCGCGCGCCGCGCCAGCTGCGCTACGTGCTGCCGGCGCTCATCGTCGCCATCATCGCGTCGCTCTACTCGTCCTTCACGTACTACGCGCAGCCGCTGCTCGTGGCGATGGGCGTGCACTGGGGGGAGCTGCTGAGCTTCCACGTCATGACGCTGCTGCTCTGCGCGTCGCTGGCGCAGGTTCTGCTCTCGACCGACTCGTTCGTGAAGAAGAACACGCTCCCGCGCAAGCAGAAGCAGGCTCTGGACGATGCCGGCGATAAGCTTAGTAGTCAGGGCGGCGCTGCGCGTGCGACTAGTACCAGCGCCATCGACGCGCTGCTGGATGGGAAGCCGATGGTCGAGTCCAAGCTGAACGGCGAGATCCGCTACTGCAGAAAGTGCCGCGCAGTGAAGCCCGACCGCGCGCACCACTGCAGCACCTGCCGCCGCTGCGTGCTCAAGATGGATCACCACTGCGTCTACATCAACAAGTGCGTGCAGTTGTGTTCTTCGCTCTAGTGGAGGGAGAAATGCTGACTCCGACTATCTTCTGGTTTGCGCAGGTGCATTGGCTTCTACAACTACAAGTTCTTCCTGCTCTTCCTCGGATGGAGCTCGTCCGCGTGTCTCTACCAGAGCAGCCTGGTGTTCCGCTACCTGCTCGGAGACGCCTTGGACCACGCGGCGAAGCTGTACTTCTTTGGCAAGCTCCGCTTCCTCTCTCCGTCTTTGCAGGTAAGCGACAAGCGAGTGACTCACTTTCAGCGCTTAAGAGCTTTGCACCAACCAAGAACGAACCCCTTTGTGTGTGTGTGTGCTGTATATGCAAATTGCAGATCGTGCTGGTGTTCTTCTTCAGCTTCTGCCTCGGCGCCGCGCTGTTCTGCTTCTACGCGATGCATCTGTACTTCACGGCACGCAACTACAGCACGCTCGAGTACTGCGAGAAGCGCGACGACCCGTACTTTGTCAACTACTTTGACGTCGGCGTGCTGCGCAACCTCCAGCAGGTCTTCGGCACGTTCCGCGAGCTCCCGTACTGGTTCGTGCCGTTGCAGAGCCCCAGCGTGCTGCGGTCGCAGGGGAAACACTTTCCGGTGAACAGCAAGTACGTGAAAGAAGACTAAATAGAGAGAGGCACACACATGCAGCATTGGTGTGTACAAGCAGCGACTCTGGTTCTCTCTCCCTGTTCTAGAAGCATCCATTAAATTAATTAGCCTAGAGGCTGGAAGTCTGTCTGTGGGATCCAACCAGCTGGTAGGTACCAAGCTCGCATACACACTCACGCCTGATTGGTTTGGAAAGACACCGCCAGCTTGCTGAGGTTAGCTCTTCCCCACCGCCATCGCCATGCTCGATCTCCTCAGAACCGTCACCTTCTCTGCTGGCGGGTCGAAGCGCGTCGCGTAGAGCTGCTCTAACATCTTTGAGTCGTACTTCGCTGCACCGTCTGGAGCCATTGAAGTAGCTGAAGGGATGGATTTACGCGCTGCTGCTGTTGTTGAAATTGCTGCTTGGAGAGCGTCTGGAGGACTAGCTGGCGCCGCGTCCTCACCACTCGCAGACTGAAGCTCGCCTTCTGGCTTGGACTGAGCCATCTCCGACTCGACGGGCTCATTCTCACGCGCCTCCGGATCAAAGAACTCGATCACGCTCTGGCGCTGTGGCAGGCGCTTGCGGATCGCGCCGGAGCTGTCCAGCGTCGGCTCGAGGCGGTTCATGTCCTCCAGCAGCCGCTCAAAGCCGCAGAGCAGCAGGTTGCGCTCGCGCTTGGACGACATCTCGAGCACCACGTGGCCGCGGTGGTGGCTCTTGCAGACGATGATCAGACCGTGGCGGTGGCTTACTTTGTTCGCGAGCCGCGACGCGTGCTTGTTCCCGGTGCGCAGCACTGGCACGACCTGCTCCACATCGTCTACATTTCGAGGCAAAACAACGGCGCACAAAGACAGCAAGCTGGTTAGTCAACCTCTCGTGCTTGACGTCGTGGTGGCATCCAACCTACGCGGATGGATCTGCGGCTGGCGCTTGCGCGACGGCGACCACGTGAGGTAGCACTCTTCGGCGCGCGCGTTCATCACGAGCTGCAGATGGATGGTCTTGAGTGCGCCGGTGATCGACACCTTGTGCGCCGAGAAGCCCTCGGTGAGCAGCAGGCGGAAGTTCGCGAGCGTGATTTCCTCCTCCTCGATGGCTTTGCGGGTCTCGATGCGGCTGCGCGCGAGCTCCAGCATCTGTCCGGCGACCTCGTGCCACTTGGTCAGCACGCGGTAGCGCCAGTAGACGCGCTGCGCCGCGATGATCGCGTCCACGCGCATGCGCACGTCCAGCCCAAACGTCCTGATTTGAAGGCGGTATCAGAGAACACAAGAAGTAGCAGCATCAGAGCCATCTTGATGGATACTCCACGCTAACGGCAAGCAAAGAGCGAGGGAAACGTACGATGGACGGCGACGGAACTGCGGGTGGCGCTGCTCCTGCTTGAGCGACTCAGCCTGATAATGGCAAGCATCACATCAACATAAACGCTCAGCTCAACACGCGTGCGCCTCCAGTTGGACGTCTTCAAGACGCTGCGCGTACCTCCGAGTCGGGCAACATCCCAAACAAGCGCTGGATGGTGAGGCAGATGCCCTCCTGGCTCCATGTCGTGGGCTCGGTCTTGATGTCGCTCAGGAAGAGCGGTGCCGCCACCTTGGAGCTGTCGCCTTTGCCCAAGATCGCGACTTTCGCCTCCGCTTGCTGCTGCGGCTTGGTGCTCGACGACGGCGTCGCGACACTGAGCAGATTGCCCATTCTGACGAGGAGCTGGTGATGGTGGAACGCTGGTGTTGAGTGTGAGAAGACGCAGGAGAGATTGCAAGTGGAGAGAGATCTTGAAACGCTGCGGTGAAGAGACTCGTTCGCCTTCAGGTCAGAATCGTTGGACTGAGTCCCTTCAGTACTGAATGGGGACGCTGTCAGTGAGTCAATTCACTCTCCATCCTTATGACGGCAATCAAGTCAAAGCGATGGCGAGTGTGTGTGTGTGTGTGGGAACCTGAGTCAACCAACTTCCTTGCGTTCTGACAACTCTCGCATTCTATCAGGCATAAGACTCCAGAGCCCAAGTGCACATTCACAAAATACCGAATATGCGCAATCTTCACGAATCCTACCCATTCATGGCGCATATTTATAGCTGGGGACAGCGAATGATGAACTGCCCTCCCTTCTCACCAACAACAGCAGCAGCTACGCAGCGATGCGCTCCAGCACCAGCGGGGTGACCTCGCAGTTCGCTGGGGACAGATCCGTCTCGCCCGGATACAGCATGTCGTAGAGCACCCGGATGAACTTGGAGTGCGCCACGACAGCCACGGAGCGCTCCGGGATCTCGCGGAAGAACTGCAGCAGGAATGCGCGCGCGCGGATCTGGATCTCGGCGTCCGTCTCGCGGTGTGTAGGCGTCCAGAGCTCGTCCTCTTCGTCCTGCACGCTCGCAAAGTCCACATGCGGGAACTTGTGCTTGAGCTTTGTGAGCGACACGCGTTTGTCGCACTTCTCCACACCGAGGATCTCGCGACAGAGCTCCATGCTCACGAACGTCTTTTGCGGCAGCGGGTACTCGGCGAAGAAGATCTCGGCGGTCTGGATCGTGCGCGAGAGCGTCGAGACCACCACGCGTTGGATGGTCGGCATCCCCTTGGCTCTCTCTCTCTCCAGCGCTGGTGGTCCCACGCACCGCGCGTAGCGCATCCCAAACACCGTCAGGTTCGCGTCCAGGTACTCGTCTCTCATGGCGAACTCTTCCTTCCACCGCTTCCTGCCGTACTCTCGCTGAGCGACGTTATGGATGCCCTCGCCGTGACGCACAAAGTAGACCACTTTGACGTCGCGGCCGTGCGCAGCAGCGTCCGCGACTCTGCGCTCGAGATCCGCCCAGCTGCTCCCAGGAGCGTGCGCAAACTTGGAGAACAGAGGCGGCTTGCTGGTGGCAACGCAGGGGCTTTCTTCAGTGCGCACGAAGAAGCCGTCGAGCGCGCGGACAGTCGCGGCCATGCCTTCCGTGCTGACCATGCGGAGAAGAAGAAGAAGAAGGAGAGTGAGTGCGGAAGGGCGTTGCTAGGTCCAGCGCCGAATCGAGAGTGAGAGCCTCTGATGGTCTCGTTCCGTCTCTCTCGTTCAACTGAGCGTGCAAATCTCCTGCTTTTTTTAGGAGTCGCTCATACAGTACACATGAGCGACGCAAACTTCAATATGCAAAATCACTCGAGCTCGCCACAAGCAGGATTGCGCTGAGCTGTCTCTTCGCTGCTGCTGGAGATCCGCTTTTCTGATCAACAGACGCCGAGTCGAGGGAATAGAGAAGAGCAGCCGACATCGTAAACGTGGCGATGCACACACGCTGGATGACTCGACGGACACTCGGTCCCAACAGCGAACGCAATGACCGCTGCGTGTTGCAGCCCAATGCGCTGCTGTCTGGGCTGTGACGCGCGCTTTGCATTAACGCGCTGCAAAGCTTTGATGATGATGAAGCCAAAGTGGTTCGCAATCAGTCGCCAAAACTAGGAAACAGCATGTTTATCCTGCCGTTTAACATCGCCCTCCACACAATCTCTGCTCAAAGCATACTCAACGAAAACTATCATACAGCAGCATATTGAACCACTTGTTGGCAGCTTTCGCGCTTTCATTTCGCAATCCTGCAACCGGCAACAACTGGGAATCGAGGCGAGCAGCACACGCCGCATGCTTATTCCGCAAGTCGCGCTCAAGCCCGCAGGTCCGTCGCTGCGCCACCGCCACCGCCTGCTCCTGCTCCCCCTCCGCCCGCTCGCCGCGCTCCAGACCATGCAGCGCAGCAGCCTCACGCGCGGCCGCGGCGTCTGGCGCAAGGGGACGCCCGCCGCCTCCCGCTTCGACAACGCCGTGCTGCGCGAGCTGCCGATCGATCCCGAGACCGAGAACTTTGTGCGCAGCGCAGTGTCTGGCGCGTGCTACTCGCGCGTGAAGCCCACGCCGATCGCGAACCCACAGCTGGTCATCGCCTCGAAGGACGCGCTCAAGCTCGCGGGCATCGATGTCTGGCGTCGAGAGAGTGATGTCGATGAGAGCGACGCTGTTGCCAAGGACGAACTCGTGTCGGTTGACGAGTTGGTGCCGTTTCTGGCTGGCAACGAGCTCTTTCCAGGCTCGGAGACCGCTGCGCAGTGCTACTGCGGACACCAGTTTGGCTACTTCTCTGGTCAGCTCGGTGACGGCGCGGCGATCTATTTGGGAGAGACCGTGAACGACGCCAAGGAGCGCTGGGAGGTGCAGCTAAAAGGCGCGGGGCTGACTCCGTACTCGCGCACAGCTGACGGACGGAAAGTGCTGGTGCGTGTGTGTTCGAATTTGGTGCTTGTATCACGCGAGTTTTCGCTGGCATTAACGAGGGCTGTCTGTGGTTTGGTGTTTGATGTAGCGCTCGACACTGCGTGAGTTCTTGGCGAGTGAGCACATGCACGCGCTCGGCGTGCCCACCACTCGCGCCGCGAGCGTTGTGGTGTCCCACGACACCACCGTCGTCCGCGACATGTTCTACGACGGCAACCCAAAGAGAGAGCCGACTGCCGTGGTGATGCGCATTGC
>JAASFO010000014.1:0-71724 GCA_023333815.1 Globisporangium recalcitrans
GAAGATCAGCACGCTGAAGAACGACGAGACCAAGAGCGCTTGCATGAGGTTGACGCACAGGAGAATGCTCAGCACGCTCAGGAGGCATTCTCGGAGAGTGTCGAAGCCTTGCAGCGCTTCGAACGGGATCGTGCTCACCACCAGTATGTATGTGCCCACGTCCAGGAAGTTCCACAGTGATCGCCAGTATCGCCTGCGGTCGGACAGCCACTCCAAGTAGACCTCGACATACACCAGAAGAAAGAGCGCGAGGCACCACGACCCGACTTTGGTGACTCCGATAAAGTAGTCGAGTGGAGTGCGGAAGTCCACCCATTTGAGGTCGGCCGATCCCAGCAAAGCGCCATCAGTGTGCAGCGTCAGCTGGATCTTCAGGAGCAGCAGGTTGGACAGGTAGAAGAGCCACATGCAGCAGCGTTCGCCCCAGATCATCCTGTTGCAACACGGGAGTAGCGACAGAACAAGTGAATGGGCAGTATACGGTAAAACACACGCTCCGAGCTAGTCTGCTACTGGACTGCGCCGTGACGTTCCGTGCTGAACCGCACCTTGCACACTGTGAAGCGCGGTCTGTACATCTCGCGAAACGCGTCGATGGCTCCGAGCTTCTGCGTCTGTTGCAGCACGCGAAAGAGCGCTCTCGCGTCTTCCTCTTCTTCGCCATTAGCCCCGCGCGCTTCACGCCTCTCCCGCCTGCTGCCTCTTGTGTCTGTCGCTGCTGCTGCTGCTTCATCTTCTGCCTCTGCGCCGCGTCCCATGCTTTCCTTTCCAAACTGTTGGCATTCCGCAATCCAGCAACTGCAATTGCACGATCCGCATCTCTTGAAGATCTGCATTTGGCGAGCAGATAGAGCGACCCACATGTGTGTGGGGCGGACCACAAGAATCACAGCTTTTTTATCTGAGATCAAGTTGAAGTGCAAATCGATAAATATCGGTACAAAGTCGGTATACCGATTGTCTTTTTCCAGTTGTGACACATCACGCAAACGTATATTCGAATCACAAGTCCGCTTCTGTTTCCCACTGCTGCCTTCGCTCTTACGAATCTCGTTGCAGACACGTGTCGAGCGACGCCAAGATCAGCGGCGACTTGTTCGCGGCGCGCATGTACTCGTCTTTCGTCCTGGTCGGCGTCTTCGTCCTCGAGGATGCGCACGACGTCCATCATGTTCTGTCCGAAGTGCCCAAAGCCGGCGCAGATGGCTGTGCAGAGCTCGCTCCTGGACAAAAAACCGTCGCCATTCATGTCGTAGAGCTCAAAGTAGTACCGCGCTTTCGAGTCCGCGTCGTTCTCGGCCGTGAGCGCGGTCTGGAGCGCGACCGCGATATCCTGCGTGAGCTCGCCGCAGGAAACGTGGGCGACATAGTGCTCCATGATAGCTGTAACGGAATAGCATGCGTTGTTAGTGAAATGGCGGATACTTTGGTATCAAAAGCAGCAAGTAACAACGAACCAACACGCTCACATGCTCGTCGCCCTGGTCTGCGTGCACCTTCAGTGAGCGCTCCACCATCTTGACCACCAGCTACTCCGAAAGCTGATACTGGTGGGGTACTGGGAAGTATCTCGCGCGCCGTTGCGACGTATGCGAGCAAGATGCTCTGCGTCAGCGCTTCGTCTTCAAATGCGCTGGTCGGACCGAGGCATTCCGCGAGGATCTGGTGGAAATCCGCGACGGGGATCGCCAGCGACTGGCAGTTGACCGGCTCCTCTTCATTCCTAAGAGGCTCGGACGATGGCGATAATGGTGTTGACGGCAGTTGCAGAACGCTTCGTCTTCGCACACTCACACCAGCCTCTCCAGGTGTCCCACTTCCAGAGCCACCAGCAGTCAGAGATCGCGCATAGTCGACCATCCGGCGATGGATGTGCAGCAGCTTCTTCCAGTTGAGATGCTTCTGCTCAATGAACGCACGGATCTTCTCACGGACATGCGCTTCGCCAGCGTACCGCCTCGACGGCACGAGCCGACTGACCATGTCCAGCAAGTGCGGTTCCGCGACCGACGCCGCGACAAACTCTTCTTCTTTCATCGTCGGCTGCAGCTCGTCGCGGAGCTCCACGCGCGCAAAGTACTCGTCGATGCACCGCATGAGCTCCTGGTACAGATGGCGGTCGCCCTGGAAGAGTCCCAGGAGGTCCGAGATCGCGACTGTCTCCTTGTCGGTCGAGTCGCTCTTGTAAATCTCAAAGAGCGCGTGCACTTTCTCCTCCGGTGTCCCCTTCACAAAGCCGTTGAGCCCGACGACAAACTCGCGAAAGTCGATCTTCCCGTCGCCGTCGACGTCAAAAGTGAGAAACAACCGGCGCAGAAACGTCTCGCTGGACGAGATCGTCGCGCCGATCGCCGTCATGTCAGTGGTCGGCTGCTGTTGTTGTTGTTGTTGCTGCTGCCATTCCCAATGCCGATACTGAGCAGCAAGTCTCCGACGTCCTCGCTCATGATCTGCCGAAACTCGTCGAACGAAATCACGCTCTTGGACGCGCCAGCGATGAGTTTGAACTTGCGGCTCATCTGGAAGATGCTCTGCGTGGAGAAATTGGTCTCGCTGACGAGTTCAGCGATGAGCGCCTGCTTGCCTGGCGGCTGCTGGATCGTCGTGTCCCAAGCTGACGAGCCGCGATGCTGACTTCCTAATCCTGTAGCTGCTGCTGCTCCGGCTGATGGCAAGTGGCGCAGCACTTCCCACGTACTGTCCGGAGCGCTGTGCAGCGCTCTGCGCTTGTCTGCAGGCAAACTGCCCATCGCAGTTGGCTGCAGGTTGGCGAGCGCGTTGCTGCGCTTCCTCAAAGTCGCTCTCGCGCGCTGAAGCGACTGCGATGGGAGAACGCGGACCTTGCCGCCCACTGGGATGTGCACGGCGTTGTTCTGCATGCGGGATCTTCTGTCCTTGCGTGTGTCGGGGGGATCAACGACAGACCTGCGCGGGCTTTTCAACGCTGACAGTGGCGAGCTTGGCGCGAACATTGATCGGGTGGGCGATGATGATTCAGCATCGCCGCTGTAGCGATCCCCTTTGCTCTCCAATACCAAATCTTCAGACGGTCGGAAGCGCTCGTTGTTGGAGAAGATCTGGTGGATGCGCTCGCGGGACGGCAGTGACAGCGAGTTGTTGTTGCTGGCAGCAGATCCGCTTGACGAAGCCGCAGAGTTGCTGCCATTGGGATCTTTGTCGCTTGAGGAACGCTGCAGTGGTGATGATGGAGCCGCTGGGATGCTGATCGGCTGGAACGCTTCGAGCTGCTGGCAGGCATTGAGGAACCGCTGCGAGAAGTTGGCTCTGGAAAAGGGCTCCATCACTGCGAGCGCACTGGTTGACTGGTCTTGGCAGCAACAGACCCGACCTGGAGCTGACAAAACCAAGACTGAGCACACTCACCGACCACCACGCGACGTCTCTTAATCTGGAGCCTCACGAGTCGTTTGTGTGACCTTTGGGAGCACCGTCCCGAAGACCACGCGCTCGGCACGACCACTCAAGCGCATAACGATGTAGACACAGGCACAAGGAGCTCCTACTTGCTTCGATATCATGGTAGCAGCGCTGATGTTGCTGCTGCTGAAAGTGTCGCTGTCGTTGTCGCCCCTCCTCTCGCCTGCTTTCTCAGTTCGCGCTCCGTGGAGAAGAACTCGTTGTAGTCCAGCAGGAAGATCAGGTCGCGCGCCTCCGAGTGCTGCAGAACGCCGTAGAAAAACTCGAAGCGGCTCTGGAACTCGTGGTCCAGCACGGCGATGCGGTCGAACGAGAGCGCGGCGCTCGCGGCGTCCTGGTACAAAACGTATTCAACGAACTTCCAGCAGCAGTTGACAACCTCCTCGAGTGCGGACGCCACTGTGCGCGTGTGCAGATAGCATTTCTTCACGAGCCCCGCGAGGAATCCGTCGTGGATGCGCTTCACTTTGTCGAAATCCGTGGCGTCTTCGATCTCGGACAGGCACTTGCTGAACTGGCTCTCGATCACAAACACCTGGAAGTAGAGCTCGATGTTGCGGATCACAAAGCTCATGCGGCCGCGCAGTGCGCACGCTTGCGAGAACGCCTTCTCGTTCGCAGTCTTTGTCCGGAACACGCCGCACTTCCATGTGCGCTCCAGCCCATGAGCCACGCGCTTGAGGCGGAAGCAGAACTGGAACAAGTGCGCGTACGACCGCAGCGTATCTTTTGTGACCAGCAACTGCAGCGGCCACTGCACGTCGCACTGGAGACTCACGTAGTTCCAGAGCTCGCGCGGAGAGAGGCTCTGGTTCTGCGCTTTCAATGAGCTTCCCGCTTTCCAGCTCGCCTTGGGAGAGTACTTGTCGAAGCTCCACTCAGTCAGCTGAAGCAGCGGTGTGATCGCGAGCCCGACCCAGTACTCGCCACCGGACGCCTGCAGGTACAGCGCCTGCTGGAAGTCGAACTTGATCTCCATCACGACAACGCCGTTCGCGACCAGCAGCAGCACTTTCTTGTACATGATCTGGCTCGACGCTGCGGATTTGAACTCTTGGCGCGCGTACTGCAGCTGGAACCTCAGCTTCGAGCTGTTTGCCTCCATGGGGATGACGACTTTCGGCGACACGCGCGTCTCTTCCTCTCGTGCCTTCGAGGCTTTGATCTGCGCCACGACTGCCACATCGCCATTCTCCAACTGTATCGCGCCATCATCACCAGAAGATGTCTCGATCTCGCACTCGATGGAGACGTACGCGACCTGCGCCTGGTCGATTTTGAACGAGCCATCGACGATTGACGGCGTCACAAAAGAGCCTTCGTTCTTGAAAAGCAACGCGATCCGCCTTCTTGTGTATTGGTGGTGGTGGTGGCTATCGTATCCTCCCTCCTCCTCCTGCTGCAGCTGCTGGTGTTCTGCGAGATCAATTGAGAACTCGGAGCTGAACGCGCTCGCGTCGTACTGCACATGCTTCCACCACAGCGCACCGCACTCTTGTCCTTCGCTTCTTCTTCGTTCTGGACTCTGCGCACGTGATGACGATGCCGCATCACTGTCGCCCTCACATCGCAGCCACTTGCTGGTCGGATCGCGAACAAGACCAAGCGCACTCAGCCCTTCTAAACTGGAAAACCCTTTGAATGCAAACGATTGCAGTGGCAGCTACACGCAGCAAAGCAAACACACCACCGCACATAATCAAAACGAGTCAGATGCGTCACATCACCTTGTCCCTTGATGAATCACAACTCGCCTGGATCGAGAACTGTTGGCTCCAAACGTCGTCTTCGCTCTGGAAATCGCGCACGATCTGCTGCCACACGATGTGGTTCAGATCATCCTGGGACTTGTACGACGGCTTCATGGTCATCATCGCGTAGCTCCGCTCGATGAACGCCTGGAAGAGCTCTCCGCGCGCGAGCAGGAAGAACCCTTTGAGCGACTTGAAGAACGCGACAAAGTTCGATTTCACCACCACCTCCTTGTACAGTCGCGCGGCGATGTGCAGCCGCACTTTCTCCATCGCGTGCTCCACTGCGACGGCGTCAAACACGCGACTCTGCGCGAGCGACGCGACGGTCTCGACCAGCGCCTGCGCTTCGTCGAGCGAGTACTCGTTCGCCTTGAGTAGGATCTGCATGGACTTGCCGATAAACAGGATGCTCTCGGCGACCGAGATGGGGAAGTACGCGAGCGGCACGGCGTCCAGGTCGATCGAGAACTGCCGGTACCATGCGAACGCGTCTTCGTCGTGAACTGTATCTGACGAATCGGCTGCTGCTGTTGCCACGCTCTTCCGCACAAAGAACTCTTGGTACGGGTCGACGATCTCTCCATACAAGATCCACGCCAGGATCTGCTTAAACAAGATGCTGGCGCAGTGCAATAGAGCGCGATGAGTCTATTGAGTGCGGACAATGATCATGTTACCACTCACACTCACTCACACGCACACAAATGATATACACGCACCGGTTGCAATAGTAGAGCAGCTCCTGCATGGATTTTCGGATACGCGGGAACCCGGAGCTCGTCATCCGGTGCAGCAGATCCAGCAGCTGCGCGCCTGGGATACAAGCCAACCGCTCCTGTTGTTCTGGCAATTGGTGCACTTGCAGCGGGGCTTCTCGCGCGACTTGGATCTTGCGCACGAGCTTGCACATCTCGGGCAGCAGCTCCATGTACTCCTCCAGCTCGTAGACCATCTGCGGGATCGGGAAGACCACTCTCGTCGAGAGGATCTTCGCCTCGAGGTCCACGACCGCGTCTGCGTACTGCTGCAGGAACTGGTCCATGCCCTGCGCGAGCGCGCGCACGTAGATGCTCGGCAGCTGCTCGGCGTCGCGCACAAACGCCTCGAGCGTCGCGAACGCGTGGCCGAGTGTGAGCAGGCGGTTGATCATGGTCTTCTGCGGCTTGGCGAGGAAGACGGCGTCTCGGCGCACGAAGAAGCCCTCGTTCGTGGCCTCCACGACGTCGCCCGCGTGGCCAAGCAGCGCCAGGAAGAGCTCGTGGTGCATCTTTTCTTTCTTTGCCAAGAAAGTTCAATCTGTCTGTTTGGAAAAATGGCGCCAAGAATCGGCAACTTTGTTGCATGTTGGGGATGTGCGCTTTCGAATAGCGATTCCAAGGCAACGCTGCGTTTTTGGAGCGGACTTTCACTTTGTGAAGAGAACACAAAGCCTATTTTGTCGATGATCGAGATAGGCAAGCAAGCCTATCATGAGAAAAAAAAGGAGGAAACCAAAAGCATATCCAACTCCAATCAGGCAGCACCATCCTAATCCAACTGGATCGCAATCGAAAAGGGGGGAGTCCAGATCGAGTGCCTTCTTTCTTTCAGAAAGCTCGAAAAGCAAAGGCAAAAGCGAAAGCAACCAGAAAAGAGATCTTCCGCCACCATGTCCAGGTAAAGAAGCGGCGTCAAGGAGGCGAGCGCACACGTGTGCGCTAGACCTCTGTGGCTACGTGTGGGTGCTGACTGGTCTCTCTCTCTCTCTGTGCTTGAACGAACAGATACGATCGCGCGATTACCGTCTTCTCCCCAGATGGCCACCTCTTCCAAGTGGAGTACGCTATGGAGGCTGTCAAGAAGGTGCGTTCTACTTGCGGGCTTGCTGATGTAGTGCTGCCACTCGTAGCTGCTGCTGTGTAGGGGCGAGTGTATACTGACTACTCTTCTGTGGACTCGTGATTAGGGTGCGGTGGTTGTCGGCGTCCGCGGCAAGAACTCGGTGATCCTCGCCGTCGAGCGTAAGGAGATCGCCAAGCTCCAGGTATGGCGCATGCCACGCTAAGATGAGTCAGCAGGCGAGAGTGGTGGCTTACATGTAATGATACTCTACTCTGGTTCAGGATCCTCGCACTGTGCGCAAGATCTGCAAGGTGGACGATCACATCTCCATCGCGTTCGCTGGTCTCACCGCCGATGCCCGCGTTCTGATCAACAAGGTGCGCGCTCATTATCACGTGAAGAGCTGCAAAAAGAGGCTCTATAGTGTCCACTGGACTTATGTTTGGTGTCCCCTCTCGGTTGTAGGCTCGCCTGGAGTGCCAGAGCTACCGATTGACGGTCGAAGATGCGCCATCGGTCGAGTACGTTGCGCGATACGTCGCGCGCATCCAGCAGAAATACACGCAGCGTGGCGGTGTGCGTCCGTTCGGTATCTCGATGCTGATCGCCGGTTGCGACAACAAGGGCGTGCCGCAGCTCTACCAGACGGACCCGTCGGGGACGTTCTCTGCCTGGAAGGCGAACGCCACGGGTCGCAACTCGACCAACATCCGCGAGTTCTTGGAGAAGAACTACGCGGAAGATCTGTCGGAGGAGGACGCCACGCGCTTGGCGATCAAGGCGCTGTTGGAGGTATGTAGCGTAACGCCACTGCTGGTCTCTTGTGCTTAGAGAGGCTTTGTACTGACGGATGCATCTATGATAAATTGCTGCAGATCGTGGAGTCGGGCAGCAAGAACATTGAAATCGCGATCGTCCGAACTGGCGGCGTCGTCTCGGTAGGTGTCTTGTGTCGGTCTACTGATCTGTCTATCGTAATGCCTGTGTGAGAAAGCAACTGACTAACTCGCATCGTGTGCTGTCATGGTGCCTCACTGCAGTCGCTCGAAGACGACAAGGTGGAAGCGCTCTGCGTGGCGATCGAAGCCGAGAAGGAGGCCGCGCGTGCTGCGGGCGAGAGCAAGTCGTCATCCAGCTAAGCAGAAAGAAGGAAGGGCGAGTGAATGAGGACTTGAGCGGCTCTACTTTCCCAGCCGGTCGGTCTGCCGAACCAAAGCAAACACTGTCTTGACGTGACTGCCTGCAGTCGTAGCTTTTGATGACCAACCAGTCCAGAAACAGAGAATACCCGCATACAAACCAAGAAGAAACAAAACAAAAAGACGAAGCGGATGCGATTCGAGAGAGAGCTAACGGAATGCAAGAACAACCCATGGGAAATGGGACAAAGTGCCATTTTCTTTTAAACAAAAATCCGAGTTTCATTCGATTTCTCTCTTTCCTTCTGTCCATCTGAACGCGACAACAACACCCGGTCCGTCCAAGAGCTCCACCATGAGCCAGACAGCAAATGCTAGAGCTCCTTTCACTGACCGACCCTCTCAAGTCACTCACTGCCATTCAACAGAGTTAGTTGTCGACCGAGTCGCGCTCGTAGATCGCCCAGCGGCGGTTGTGCTCCTGGCCCTTGCCCGGCGCCACGTTCTGGTCGCTGCAGCCGCCGTCCGCGCAGCCGCAGAAGTGCTCCTGCGAGTCCATGCACGGGCGGGTGCAGCCAGCGTCGTTGCCGTCAAAGTCGCCGGCGTTCACTGGCAGCTTGTTGAACGCGAACGCGTGACCCTCGGCGCCGACGCGCGAGAGCGCGAAGTAGCGCTTGTTCTTGTTCTTCGCGTGGTGCAGCGCCAGGTTGTAGTTCGCGCCGCTCGAGCCGCCAGAGTACACGCGGTCGTTGCCGAGCATGTCTTCGCCGGTGACACAGCCCAAGAAGTGCGTCTTCTCCTGCGAGACGTCCTTGCCGGCAGCTGAGGCTTCGCTCAGACGCGCCTTCTTCAGCGCCGTTGTCGGCTCCACGTTCGGCTGCTTCTTCACCTTGAAGATGCGCACGATCCAGTGCTCCGACGTGAACGACTCCTCCAGGTGGGTCAGCTTGATGTTCTTCACGCCGACCTCCGTGTTGCGCGCGCGGTCGTAGCCCGGTGGACGCTGGTAGTCCGTCATCACTTCGCCGAAACGGTAGTAGCACAACTTGTACGCCAGGCAGTTGTGGAGCGTCTTGGAGCCGCCGGCGCCGACGTCAAAGTTGCCCGACGACGAGTAGAAGTCGCGCTCGCTCGGCATGTCGTTCGGGAACACGCCCGAGCCGATGCGCACTGGCCAGAGGAACTTGTTGATATCGTCCGAGCTGTAGCCGGTCAAGCCGCCAAAGATCACGAGCACGTAGTCCACGTCGAGCGACTGCATGATCGGATACGCCTCTTCCTCGGTGGACGCCAGCGCGCGGCCGACCGTCGCAATGTGCGTGTTGTTCCACGTGTTGTTGTCGACAATGACCGTGCGGTTCGCCATGGCCGACATCTGGTAGCCGTAGTCCCACCACGCCATGATCTTCGCATCGGCTTCCGTGTTCTGACGCAGCCAGAAGTACGCCTCGCGGTAGTCGTCAAAGTTCACGCGCTCGCCGCTCTGCGTGCGTCCGGCTTCAATCACGATCGACGGCGACGAGTACGCCATCGACGACACGTACGTCGCGTGGAACGTGTAGCTCAGGAGCAGGAGCAGCAGACCGCCGATGATCGAGAGCGACACGGGCACCGGGATCTCCTGCGCGCCGTTCTTCTGCACGACAAAGTCGGCCGGGCGCTTGAGAATGCCCATAAACTTGCGCAGCGTCGACGAAATGCCGATCGCACCCAAGATGCACGCGATCGGCGCGAGCGTGAGCATGAGACGCACCATGACGCCGGCAAAGTACCACGCGACCGTGCCGTACAGGATCACAAAGATGCCGCCGTCCGTGATGTTCGAGAACAAAAAGTAGAGACCCACAGGCGCGAACGGCACGAGCACGTGCAGGTCGAAAAAGTACGACGTCCACGTGGTCGGCTGGTGCTCGCTCACAGACGCGATGATCGGGATGTACTTGGACGCGTACGTCGGGTCGAGCAGCGTGAGACTGCGGCCCGTCCACTGCACTTTGCCCAGCAGCTGCAGCACCAAGAGGATCGACGCAAAGCCCACGACGATCGCGCCGGCGCCAAAGAGTACGAGGCGACGGAACGACGCGGCCGAGATGTAGTTGCGCAGCCAGTTGACAAAGCAGAACACCTGCAGCAGCACAAACACGCCGTGCGAACCGGCGCACTCAGCCTGCTTGATCACGTTGAAGCCCACGAACGGCACCTGCATCGCCATGAGACTGCCCAGCGTGTAGAACGTCGAGTAGGCAATGTAGAGACGCGGCGAGTAGCGACCAGCAAAGATCATCACCAGCACGTAGATCGGGATCATGTTGATGATAAACACGTAGCCGCCCCAGGCAGCGACCATGTAGAAGTACGAGAGCGCGCAGCTCGCCGACCAGAACATCGAGCCCGTGTGCACCGCCTTGATCCACAGATAGAACGTGAAGATGAGCGCGAAGATCGCGACACCTTCATTGTCGTACGAGCCGCCCACGGAGCGCGAGATGTACGACGGCACGATGCCCGCGAACGCGGCGGCCATTAGCCCCGCGCTCGAGCGCTTCGTCACTTCCTTCGTGAGCAAGTAGCTCGCGATCGCAGTGTTCGCCGCGAAGATCGGCGCGAGGAACACGCACGTGTTGCGCACGTTGATCGAGATGTTCAGCAGGTTGAGCACCCAGTAGACCATCGCGGCCGTGTACATGAGCCCCGGGTAGATTGTGCCGCCGATGATACGCCCGAGAGGGTACCACGCGCGGTCGTCGAACCAGTCGAGGAACTCCAAGAAGCCCTCGGACGCCAGGTACTTGGTCGTGCGAAAGTTGAAGTACGGGTCGAACTCGTGAATCACCTAGTAAAGATAGGCAGATTATACGCATAGAACATCGAAGAGTAAGAATACGGCATGCATGCAATGATGCATCATGAGAGAAATGAGAAGGGGAGAGAGAGAGAGAGAGCGAGTCTGCTTCAAATTGAGCTGCAACGTACCGATTCGTAGCGCACGACCGCAAAGAGACGGATGGCGAACGACATGAGGCAGATCATGCCGAGGATCGCGTACTTGGCGATCGGCGCCAGCACGTTCGACTCGTCCTCGATGTCGTGCGGGCTGTCGAGGCTCACGCCGAACACGAGGTTGGACGCGTTTTGCGCCGCAGACCCCGGCTCGTTGTTGCTGGCACTGCTGGCAGGCGCGTGTGCGTGCGCGGGGGTGTCGTGCGTCGCGGCCGCGGTCGGCGCGTGGACCTCCGCCGCGGGGTCCGCGAGCTTCTTCTTGGCCTTGGTCTTGCTGGCAGGCGCCATGGTCACTGAGCTACTTCGTGCTGCTGCTGCTGGTGGCGATCGCTCTGTCAGGCTTTATCCTTTGCGATCCGAGAGCACGTGGCAAGATATCTGAGAGCTGTGAGGGGAGAGGTAGGAGAGGGCTTCTATTGAGAGCAGCGCTCAGCTTTTTGTCGACGTCTATTCAGGTAATTTGGAGTACATACTAGAGCGCAACACGAAATATTACCCACACACTTGTCGACACTTGCCGACACGCTCCTTTTTCGAATACCCTCTCGAAACCGATCGAGGTTGAACTGTTTTGCAAGCAAATTGTGCATTCGAATCTGGTTTGTTCCAGCACAGTACAGTGGAGTCCACACAAGGCAAAGATTGGCTGATACGATTCTCTACAAGGCAACGATTGGCTGACACTATTTTGGGAGCCACATCTGGAGTGTTCATTACTCGACATAACAGCCAATCAGGTGTGGAGACTACTATTCCGTATTCGAGCGCAGATCTGTCCTCAGTTCAGTGAACCCACAATCGATTCAAGAAACCAGTGTTGCTCTAGTATTCGACAAACAAATCTGGATTTGTTTGACTGTCGAACTTTGCATCTTTTGCAGCAAAGTTCGCAGCCGCGGTTCGTCTGTCTGACGTGAACCGCACACGGACGGTTCGGCTCGAGCCGCAATAACAGGAAGCAATGGTTGGAGAGCGATGTGGCTATATTGAGTAATTTCGTCCAACTGCTGCTCTCCTTCCTTCATTCATTTGCTACTGTCCAAAGCAAGCAGGAAAGGTAAGGAACGTGAGGATGAATATGCGAGGGCGATGGTCCTCTCTTTCCGCTCTCTTTCGTGCCCGCCTCCCGTCCCTGTGCATGCTGTGCGTGGTATGGGGCTCTCTCTGGCTCGCTCCCCTGCTTTCGGTCGGCATGAGTCAGCGAATATCAGCAGCAGTCGAGTCGAATTGGTGTGCATGAGACGGATGGGAACCGCGCGGATAATGGCAGCGGTGAATACCAGCATCAGCATCGCCGATAATGTGTACAATGGCTGAGTGGGATGAAGCAGTGTTTTGCAGATGGATACGGGAGGAGACGAGGTGTCGGAGCGATGGAGCGATTCCACAGCACCATACAGGAACAGTCGACAGGAGATTGACGCAGTGCAGGAAGGAGGCAAGCAAGCGGGACAAGGACGAAAGAGAGAGAGCGAGAGAGAGCGAGAGAGAGAGTGGAGGGGATGGATGTCAACCGGAGAGCTATTGGAATCATTATTGACACCTGTGACCGTGTTTGTCAATGCCGTGCAGCCACGTCAAGATGACCAACCTTCAGTACACTCACCCACGTAACTACGGCAAGGACTCCCGCCACTGCCGCGTGTGCCACACCACCCGTGGTTTGATCCGCAAGTACCACTTGGACATGTGCCGTCGTTGCTTCCGTGAGCGCGCCACCCAGATTGGTTTCGTCAAGGTACGCATGCTGCGATTGATATCCCGATATGGTGTGATTTTGATCGTATGGATCGCTAACCTCTCGCTTGTGTATGCTTTGTTTCCTTTCGTTTAGTACCGTTAAATTCTTTATTGGTTTTTGCTACTGCTCAAGACCACACATCACTGCGGAGAATGAGAGCGCGAGTCGCTCGAAGCGCGCGCGAAGACGGAACGAGCGTAGTGGAAGGGATGCTAGACATTGCGAGGACAAGTGTTAGTTGCCAGCTGATGGTCTTAACGAGAACGGAGAGATCGCCGCAACTCGGTCTCTTCTCCTCGAGAGTAATCAAGACGTAACTAATTTGCAACTGGAAGGCAAGCAGCAAGACTTGGTGTGGTGTCTGTTGTACGTAGCTACTGAATGCCTGATGTGTCGAGCATGTAGAGGGCAGCTTGGCAGGTGTCCTTCATGTCCATCCAGACAAGCAGCCGCAATCCGCCTGTGTGTGGAGCTCTTCGTGCACCTCGAGCTCTGTTATAGCCTCAGCTCTACTGCGCACTGCTGGCTGGCGTTCGTCCACGGACACTACCGCAACGCAATGACTTTTTCGCATGGTGTGCTTCCATCGGCTCGCTCGCAATGCAAGACGAGGCGGTCAAGAAGATCGATCGAAGCCAATCAATCACCTTTCAGAGAAGCACTCTTTTCCCTCTCAAACCTGGCACGCTCGCAATCTTCAGCATTTTGGTTCCGCAATTTTGAACCTGCTCGAGTCTGCTTGAGTAGCTCCGAACCCTCTCAAAGCTGATCGTCGATTGCTTTTTTTCCACAGAAGCGCAATCTCAGTCTCAATCTCAATACCGCATTTCAGTAGCAGAAACGAAAAAACAGCATCTCAGAGCACACGATGCGGCGGCTGCGAATGGCGCCATCGCCTCTGCTGCTGCTGCGAGCGCTGCTCCTGCCTCTGCTGCTGGTGCTGCTGCTGGCCGTGCAACCGCTGCTGGCGGCGCTCCCCGATCGCGAAACCGTGTCTGAGGACGACTCGTCCGCGGCGTTCCCCGTGCTTGTGTCACAGATGCGCGAGCCGTCCAACAGCGCGTCCTTCGGCATGAAGCTCGCGCCGATCGAGCTCCCGTCCAGACAGCAGCTCCACGCGCTCATGACCGACAGCCCGAGCATCCTGCTGTCGCGGACGCGTCGCCGCAGCAGCGCGAGCCTGTTTGCTCTTGCTGCTCACGACGACGACAGACTCCTCGCCCGCATCGACGGGAGAGGACGAGCGAACCGCCCGAGCGGGATCTCCATCACGCGCGGACTGCCGATCACTTCGCGCGAGTTCCACTACGGCAACTTAGCTGTGGACGACGCGGCGATCGCGTTTGGACCGGACGTGCTCAACATGGGGACGCGAGCCACGTGTGTGCCTGTGCTCTGGTTCGTCGAGCTCATCAACAACGCGCGCTTCGGCGTGCGCCTGGACGACATCGAGTTCACGCGCGAGGGCTTTGAGTTGCTCTCGAGCATCCAGGGCATCGTGCTCGAGCCCACAGGACGCCTGACCGTGCAGTTCCTGTTCACGCCGAGTCTCCCGGAGCCGCGATTCGAAGCGTTCATGCGCGTGTTCACGTCGTCCGGCCAGTTTGCGCTCCTGGTCAGTGCAAACGTGGTGGTGCACGAGCTGGGCATCACGGGGATCCGAGCGATCGTGCCTGTCGCGACAGAATTCGACACGTCGGTGGTCCTGCGCAACCCGTTCGACGAGATGATCCGCGTGGCAGACGTGTTCTCGCGGGACCCGATCGGCACTTTTTCCATGCCGAACGGCGCGACTGCGGTCGCACCGCCGTCGAGAGCGCAGGCTGGAGGTCCCCGCACAGGCGCGTGGGATATCCCGCCAGGTGAGGAGCGACGGATCGTCGACTACACTTTTTATTCCAAGACGGAGGGCGTCTTCTTCACGTACATCCGCATCGTGACGTCTACGAAGGAGCAGATGGCGATCCCCGTCGTGGTCGAGGTCGTGCCGGAGGGTGTGCACTTTGAGCCTAGCCACGTGGATCTCGGCATCCTCACGCAGCACGACGCGGTCCGTGAAGTGTATGTGCATCTGCATAATGCTGCGTCCGTGCCGATCAGAATCTACAGTGTCCACGTAGGGGAGGAGACAAAGAACATGGGCATCACCGCGAGAATGGATGGACCCACTGTGATCCCTCCAAGGACGAGAATCCGCCAGGCGCTCAAGATTGAAGCGACTGCGCGAGTGGATGGTGGTAGTAACGAGACAGCGTGTTTTGCGACGCTCACTTTGAAAACGAACCAGACTTCGGACGCGTTCAGTGGGCAGATGAAACTCATGGGCGTGCAGCTGAGCGGCGCGCTTGGGTATCGCTTTAACGAGACGCTCGTGGGTGTCGTTGGCTCTCTCTTTGAAGCGCTTGGCGGTGAAAATGAAGAAAAAGAAGAAAATGCTTCCGATGGAGACAGCAGCAGCAATAGAGATCGGCGGATGTTGACCACGTCGACCTTTGTGAACGGCTCCGTCTTGGGCGTGGAAGCTGGCGCGACAGTGTTTCGAAGTCTCCGTCTTCAGAATCTGTACAATGTCCCGCTCGAGGTCGAGCACGTGTGGGTCCCCGTTGAGACGAATGGCGCTGCGTCGGTTGTCGAAGTGGACCATTTCGAGTCGGGGCTCGCAAAGAGCGGCGAGTACTGGGCAGGCGAAATCCGTCTTCGCGTGACGCCACCAAACCTAGAAGACGAAGCAAGTTTGCTGGTGCCTCGCGTGCATCCTGTGCATATCGAGACGAATTTGATGAAGCACCGCGTGGATGTGCACGTGTTCTACGGGTTTCTCCAGGTGAATTCGCGAACGGGGCTGTCCAACTACTCGAGTGCCGGGTACCTGCCAGCGACCAAAGTGAAAGGGAAGAAGCCGTCGAAAGTGTGCGATTTAGTGTCGGATCTCAACAGCAACAGCTCCGCGTCCAGTCACTCAGCAGCTCCAGCAACAGCAGGTGGCAAGAGCGATCTACGAGTGAAGCTCTGCCGGTCGTTTGTGCTGGATCTGGGAAAAGTGTCGCCCAAGGGAATTCGCACAAAAGTGCTGAACCTGACAAACATCAACCCGATCCCCGTCGGTATCAAGATCGCGAGCCTGATCAAGAGCGAGCTCTTCGACCTCTATATCACCTCCGAGATCACGGAAGCGCGCCAAGCGCCTGTGGAAATTGCAGCAATCGGCAAGCAGTATGCTGAAAGAGCCCGGGACTCTTCGCAAATCGACATTTTCTCGTCGTTGCGAGCGTCGTCCTCGAGTCCAAAGCCGAGGGAGAAGAACTTCCGCCTTCACGAAGACATTGTGATCCCTCCTGGCCACGATCTCGCGCTCCGACTAGGACTCCACGTGGCGATCGAGCTTGGCGAGTTTACGAAGTACTTGCTGACGCTCGAGACGCCGTTCGAGTTTATCCACGTGTACGCGCGCTTCGAGAGCGTCGAAGGCACCATCCGCCCCGTCGTCACCAAGGTGGACATGCCCCCGATGTTCGCGGGTAGCACGGCTTTCGTCGATCTTCTCTACCGGAACACATTCGACCACAACGTGCCGACTCGAGCAGTCACGTCCCCAAGTTCGTCCGTGCAAGTGGTCGCGACGAACCAGTACATTGCGGCAAGCAGCACCCACTCAGGCTTCAGTATCCTCTTCTCTCCTGCGTACAGCGACGCGTGCTCAAGCAGCAAGTACCTAGCAGACTGTCTGCTCCCCGGCATCGAAGAGAGCACACTCGCATCCCCGCTCTCGGACTATGGCGAAGACGTCAACGACCAAGATCTCGCTCAGCTTGAACGCCGACAGGTTGCCTGGGATGCGATTGAGAGCTCTGGCGCGCAGAACCACGCACTCGAGGCAACAGTACGACTGCACACGGCGATTATGGTCACTGAGGCGGTCAAGATCACTGCACCGCTGATTCGCCCGTCAGTAATGAATGTGAACCTGTCGCGAGAGTTTGCAGTGGGCGATTTCGGACTCACAAAAGCGATGGAGCGCAGAGAAATGACAGTGAGCGTACGCAACCCAGCCAGCGTCTCGATCGACATGGAGCTGGCAGTCAGGCACCGCGACCGCGCGTTGTTCTACAGATGCAGCGCTGGTGTCGATGCTGAAACAGTGTGTCTGACAGAGTGGGAGAGTTTGGTCCGTCGAGGCGCAGGTGACGCGAAGCAGAGCGTGGCTCCGTTCTTCATCGCAAGCAAAGTCGTTCACGTGCGGTGGGATGGAGCGGCAGAGCTTGGTCCAGTGTATTTCTTCCCTTCCCATGCTTTCGAGATCAACGCCACGATCTTTGTGCGGAACGAGCTGACGCATCTCGAGCCAGTGCATCTCATCGCTCGAAGCGGCAAAGGAGAGTTGCAGGTGCGGGTGCACGCAGAAGACCAAGAGCAGCTGCAGGAGGAGGACGCCGACGCATCTAAAGGCGCCAATGAGCTCCAAGAGTTTGACGCGAACAGCAACAACGACAAGAACCCGGTGGTCCATTTCAAGTTGCCAAACCAGAACGGACCATCACGCACCGCCACAAAGCCTCAGCAACAGGTCATTGAGCTGAGGAACGTTGGCACCTACAGGTTGGAAGTTGAACGTGTCCACCTGAGATCCGACCTAGCAGCGCCGTTGCTCAAAGGGACATTTGCAGTGACCATCGAGGGCGTGGTGCCACAAGAAGAAGGAGCGCTCGAGGACGACGGTTCGCTCCTCATCTATGCTGGGAGCAGCATCAGTCTGCGAGTCGTCTACGAGCCGAACTGCTTCATCGCGAGGATCGAGCAAGAGATCATGGTCGAGGTGGACAATGCGATCACCCGAGTACCGCTGATCGCCGAAGTGGGACCCTCGGCGGCGTTCGACTGCCTGCGTGCGAGAGCACCCGCGAATGTCCTCGTGCTGCTGTTTGTACTCTGGAAGCTGGCAGTGCTTGTGGCGGTGGCGATCTCATTCTACAGCGTGTACAGCGGACTGAGTGGTGTCTTGAGTCTCTATCGCCGAGAAACGTCGATTCGGATCGCTGATCACTCTGTCAGTAAGGAGAGATCTCATGGTTTATCTGCAATCGAGGCGTCTGCGCTGGACCATCAGCAAGATGAGGGTTGCGAGGCGACCTGCTGCTATTTGGACGAGCTGAAGGCGAGTTCTTTCTCTCCGGACATGCGCGTTCAGACCCCCGCGGTGACGAAATTGTTGCTTGAACGTCAACAGAAATCCTCGCTTGCTCCTAACAAGCAAGGCGAGCGGGAGAAGGTTGCTGTTAACGGGGAAGCTGTGCAGAAGTCCCCGCCTGCTGTAGCAGCGCCTCAAGAGCAAGAAGAGCTGTCTTCTCTCCTGGAACCAGGAAAGAAGAAGGAAGCGGAGGAGAAGACAACGGTGCCTACCATTACCACTACCCCAGACACCGTTGCATCTCCGGTCCAGACGAAACCAGCGGCTGCGGCTGCAGCCAAGCCTGCGCCTTCGATCGCACGCTCTCCGCCAGTTAAACCAGCTCCGTCAGCACCAGCCGAGTCCAGATCAAAGAATGCGACTGCGACCGCACCCGAGTCCAAGCCATTGGCTAAGCGTCCTCCACCAGTAAAACTAGCACCAGCTCCAGCTCCAGTTGAGTCGAAACCGGAGAGCGCGGCTGCAATGAAGCCCAGCCCATTGATCGAAAGACATCCGCCAGTCAAAGCGACATCGCCAGCACCAAGAGCTCCTGCTAAGGTTGTGAGTGGATCACAAGCGAGTCAGAAATCAGCTGTCAAGCACAAGGCATCAGCAAAGAGCAAAAACGGCTCGATGCCGCCGCGAAAAGAGTCCCCACAGTCGGTGGTCCCAACTGTGGAAGCGAGCGCTGTGTCACAGTCGACTGCCGCGAAAGAGCTCGTCGCTGAGGCTGCCAATGTTGATGACAGCACTGCGCGCATGGAGAAGAAGTTTATTCCAAGAGCGAAGAAGGTGGTCCGGGCAAGCAGAGCAAAACGGGGTAACCAGGAGCGAGGATCTGCGACTAGCCCATTTCAAGCGGATATCTCTGTTGAGACAGAGGACAACCGCCGCTTCCTCGTCGACAACCAGGAGTCTGTGGACGCACTGGTGAGCCCAATGGATTCGACGAGCACGACGGTGTCTTTCGACTCGGAGGATTCGAAGCTCTCGCCAGCGAAGAGAGAGCCTTCAGAGCCCGAGCCCGCTGCCGAGACCGACAATTTCTTCTTGTCCATGACGTTCGAAGCGCCGTTCAGCTCTTTCGGCGCGATCGGCAAGCGACGCAACTCTGTGAGCCCAAAGCCCCAGCGCGGTGGATTTACGTTCAACGGCGACAATCAAGAGGACGACGCAGTGCTGGTGGAAAGGTTTGGACTTGGAAGCCTAGAGACCAAAGCCAACACTGTCACTGATGGAGTGCCAAGAGGAACGAGCGCGTCGCCACCACACGACGCCCTCGAAGCCATTGAAGACGACTGGAGCGACTTGTACTTCGACTCGATTCGCTCCGAGATCGGGCGACTCGTGTCCGGCAGTGACAACAACAGCAACGACAAGGACAGCAGCAGCAGCAATGGTGGTGTGCTAGAGAACGGCTTTCGATCTCTCCATGCACACCAGCCATCTTCCGGCTCGCCTGCGTTCAGCCTGCAGCATCCGCTGGAGCGAGTGCCTGTAGCTCCTCGCCTGACATCATCAACGCCACCACCAGCATCGGTAACTACCACGACAACGATGTCGAAGAAGAAGACGCCGCCGGGCTTCACGCCTGCCGACGCGAACCCACACGAGTCGCGCGCAGCATTCGAGCGGCTCCGTGGCGCTTCCCCACATGCGCCAGTAGCCTCATCATCAACGGCAGCTACTGCGCCAGCAATGGCCGAGACCAGCAGCAGATTTGCATTTTCCAGTCGCTTCTCGCTGTTTGGACCAGCATTGGGGCAGTCCTCATCGTCGTTCGGTGGTGGTGACAACAGTGGAGCTCCTGGTGGTGCTGATGCGGTATCCAGCAGTAACGCTCTCGGTAGAGGCGTGGCGTCCACCGCCTCACCAGTGCACAACTGGGACACTGGCGCGCTGCTTCTTCGGGATCAAGGATCCGAGCTGTCGCTCGGGTGCAAGCGTGGTGCGTTCGCCCGCAACGCGCTCGCGAGCTTGGGCGGTGTGGAGCTGCCGTCGCCCTCCGCCACTGCCTCTACGTCCGCGGCGTCCTCGTTCGCCTCTGCATCGTCCTCACCGTTGCAGTAGAGTGCTGTCCAGGAGGAGGGGTTGTGCATAATGTGGAACAAGAGTGACATGCTGCCTGGCGTCCAGTGTTCTACCGAACGAGCTCAAGGTGATGACCGCATTGCCCACATTGCACATTTTGTATTGCCCATCAGAACACCACAGAGTGTAATGAATGGTGGGAAGAATGGCATCGTTCGAATGCAAAACGGTCATGAATGCCATCCGAATAGGTCCAGTGCACGCATTCTCCGATTCCAGCGATCTTGTGGAGCCGATCGTTATCGAAACTGGGCTTTTAACAAAAGTAATCAACAGCCAGCCACATCCTCACCCTATAGACTTGTCATCTTCCCTGACGCCACCATGATGACCCCCTCTCCATCAGACGTGACGCCTTTTCAGCCCATTCAGCATCCAGCATTCAGCCCACCAGCCAAAAGCACATGCGGACAGGTGCTGCAGCTCTTCGTAGTGGTGGACATGAGGCACGTTTCTCAAAACACGCACCAGTGTATCTCACTACCAGTGAGAAACGCAGTCAGCAGACAGAGAAGTCCAGCCGCATGGTCTGCAACAGGTGGGTCGTGTCCAGCTCTGTGATCCTCGCGTGTGTGTCTCGCGCCTGTCAGGAGGGAGCGGTCTGCATCTGCGTCCCATTTGCTTCCTGTTCCGAGAAGAGCTGCGAATTCATGAGGAATCATGCTCCATCCAGCCAAACAGGTCAGTCAGGTGGTGAGCGGACTAAAAGGCTTCAGATCTCTTTCTCTCGCTCACGTGTCCGCTTGTAACAAGTGCGCGACGAAACAGCCGCCGCTGCATCTTTGGACTTTCGCTCATCTCCTCGTCCGCGCTCAATGAAACAAACATGAAGGCGGACAGCTTGACCAGAACCGATTCAATTGGGCTCACAGAACACAGAACACAGACAGCCAGGCAGAGAGGAGCGAGGGAAGAAGGGATGTCTTTCGAGTCTTCTTCCTCTTTCTTTTTCCATCACTGCTCCACAAACTCGAGTGATATGCGGAGCCCAGAAGCCTCAATGAAAAGCTCCGAACGAATGAATGGTCCGCACTGTCCAATTGCAGTCCACAATATGCGACCTCTCGTGCGCGAATGTACTGTGGCGCTGAACTTCTGTTGCATTGTGGGATACGATCACTCGATCAGCCCTAGTTCGCTTCAAGCAAAGTGTCCACTGAGGTTTTCTTTTTTTCGAAGTGTGCTTCTGCTCCATGCACTCGGGTGCAAACACACACACATTTATATTCATCCTAGCTGCTATCACATCGCTGTTGTCTTTGCTTTGGGATGAAAAGGAATCCAGCAACAGTGAGCGCCTTCAAGGTTTATCATTTGGTTCTCGCGTTCCCTGAGGCTCTCTTGACGACCAAATGTGTCATCGTTTGCGTGCGATGCCTGCGTCGTCCAGTCTCTCGACGTTCGTCGATCCCAGTCGATGACGGACCCTCTTCAAAACCGCTCTCTCTGTGCGATCCCTCTTTATAGCAAGTCGCGTCTTTTCAGCAGTTTTTGTGCAAGCAAATGTCTGCAGGAGGATCGCCATTTCATCATTTCACCATTTCACCACTCGAAAGCCTCTGTATGACTGCAAAAGGGCTGACTCTATTCGATACGACAGGTCCCTGCTTAGTGACTGAGCCAGCAGTGGCCAAGTGATCCGTATTTCTCGCCTGGCTGTCGCGCATGGCAACCATCACGCATCCATCCTCCTTCTGTACTCTACTCTACAGGCTGAGGCTTGCGATCCCACACTCGCAAATTGACGCTCGAGGGCTGAGCAATAAGAAGAATCACCGTCGTCGTCGTGATACAAGTCAATAGAGCGAACGATCTGTCCGCGACTGCTGCTGGCTCACTTGGACATTCGAGCGCATTAGAGCACCGAGCCTAGCATTATTGAGATCGATCCATTTGGCGCGCATCCAGACTCGCAGCGTAGCACACACACACACACACACAGGACCAGCCAGCCTCTTTCTCAATCGACCAGAGAGCCACGCTCTCACAGCAGAGTCAAAGTCAGCGAAACCAGCAGCGATAAGATGGTGGCGATGAAAAGCTTGGTGTTCCTGGGTCTGGCGGCGGCCGCGCAGCTCTTCTTCTCCGGAAACAGTCTTGTGGCAGCAGAGAGCGGCGTGCAGGTGCGCGTGATGTCGTTCAACGTGCGCACGTCGTACGCCTCGGGCGACGCGGCGTCCACGTGCAGCAACTGGAACGGCGTGCGCAAGGAGAACGTGGTCAAGGAGATCAACATGGTTTCGCCCGACTTCTTCGGCACGCAGGAGACCTCGGACGAGCAGAAGGCGTACATGGACTCGTCGCTCGCCGGCACGTACCTCAGTCTCGGCAAAAGCACAGGCTCGCTCAACGGTGCCGCGTCCGAGGTCGACGCGCTCTACTACAAGGTCGCCGACTGGAAAGTGATCACGGACGGCATGTTCTGGTTCGGACCCAACCCAGACGTCCCATCGGCGGCGTGGGGGATGGCGTACTACCGCACGGCCGTGTGGGCTCGCTTCGAGCACATCAAGACCGGCCAGACGGCGTGCATTATGAACACGCACTACGAGACGCCGGGCAACGACGAAGCGCAGCTCCAGGCGTCCGCCATCCTTCTGACCAAGATTGACTCGCTCTGCCAGGCGACCGACAAGATCAAGGTCGTCACAGGCGACTTCAACGCGCTGCCCAACTACCCGGCGATGCTCAAGCTCTTCCAGAACGACCTGCAGGAGTCGTCGACCGAGTTCACTTTCTGCGGCGACATGATGTCCCCCACGTGCCAGACCAAGTTCGACTACACGTTGCACCGCCTCAAGGACGGCGCGTGCTGGGTCAAGTCCGAGGTGCTGCGAACGGCTTTCGCTGGCTGCTACCCATCAGACCACGCTGCGCTGCTCGGCACGTTCTGCTTTGGCGGCTCGTGCTGCAACGGGGACTCGTCGTCGAGCTCCTTCTCGGACACTGACACTGGGAACAGCACCAGCAGCACCACGACCGGCAGCGGCGCCTTTGTTGCAGGTGACAGTCTTACTCCAGGTACTGTGAGCGCAGGAGGTGGCGCTGCCGGCACCTCGTCGTCGGGCAGCGGCGACGGAGCGACGGTCATCACGACCAAGTCGGAAGCCAGCTCGGACGCGACGGGCACGGTCTTCGCCATTATCGGTGTGATCGCCGCCACGGCCGGTATCGCGTTCTTCGTCGTGCGCAAGAAGAAGGAGCTCGACAGCCGTGTGGACGAGCAAAAATCCGCCGCCGTGCCGCTCCCAAGCTACTTCGCTCGCTCGGACGAGGCTGGCAGCGAAGCGCTGTCGCCACTGCCCGTGTCTGTGACAGGCATGGCCATGGCGGGGATGTCGGCGCCGTCCCCGGGTCGCATGTCCAACTCGCCCGTGCCGACGCTCTGCGCCACGAAGCGCGACAGCCGCGACTCGCGCTCGTCCTCGGTGTCCTGCAAGGATCTGACACCTACGAACCAGCAGCGCCGCAGCCGCAACACGTCAAGCGCGTCGTCCAACTTCCGCATGTCGTCGCCCGTGATCATGGACAACAACTCGGTCTACTCGAGCTCGGCGTCCTACGACTCGCGCATGCAGGACAGCCGGATCAACTTCAGCGAGGCGTACGCATCCGAGTCCTTCGACTACGAGGACGGCGCGATGACCAAGAAGTCGCAGACCGACTTCGCGATGCTGTAAACTTGTTGAATATCGCCCGAGGAGACAGACACCCCATTTTGAACTCTTGCCTATCCCAAATAGCTAGATTATGAACATTTTTGTAAAGCGCGTGTGCAGCCCTGTAGCAGGTAGCGTATGTAGCTCTCCACGAAGAAGCTCCAGTAGCTGTAGCTGTGTTTTTGTGTCGCCACCGAGCGAGTCGTGTCTGGAGTAGGAAGGAGGCTTCGTGAGAAAGGAAGATCGATTGAAAGTAGGTTGCCGAAAGCGAAGGCAGCAGCAGCCAGTTGAGAGAACTAATATAGAATTATCACTTGCAAACAACCACCACCATGAGTTTTTCTTCGAGAGCCATCGCCGCATCAGCGACGAAGAGCTTGGCTTCTGATTGATGATGTTCTGCTGACCCAACGTTTGATCTTGGAAGGAAAACACGCAGCAGCAGCAGCATGTCCATTCACCAAAAATCGCTTGCTGCAGACAGTGGCGTTTATTTGAACGAGAGAGCAACTCGCCACAGAGATTGAAAATACAAGTCCGGCTCATGCAAATCCGAAGTGATGGAGGGATAGTGGAGATGTGCATCAAGAGACAACCAACTCTATCTGTCGGAAGCGTACAGCCGGCTCGCGGATAAGTTTAGGCTTTGCTGCCAAAAACTGACCATTTCACAGCAGACGGATCTAGAGCCTATTCACTCAGAACTCACCCATGGCAACACACACAACGTTGCGAACGCAACAAAGATGTAGAGATTAGGTAGGGAGAAAGCTGCCAGAAAGCGGACGAAAGCGGCACTCCTGACAACCTCACTATTTTGTCAGAGCATGTCCGCTTTCTTCTTGGCGGGGGCAGTCGCAAAGTGAATCTGCAAGATGCGTTGCACTGCAGCGCATCGCATGGTGGTGCGACAAGCCCACCTCCATCCGTCCAACGCTCGACTGTACGAAGAGAAAACACGCAGCGTTCAAACTACTTTATCCAACACGAAGCAGAAGCGACGGAAGTGACATCAGGCAGCGCCTACTCTCCAAAGCATCATTTGAGTGAAGCAGAAGCAAACCAGCAGCGCAGTGCGTACTTTTCTGAAAAGGAGAGCTTGACAAAGCGATGACTTAGCCAAGAGCGCACTGTGCCTTTTCTGTGTCGAAATAGAAGCTCCGATGTGACGAGATCTGAAACAGCCCACTATAAAAAGGATGCTGGTAGATCCGGACCTGTGCTTTGCTAGTCAGAATCCGAGCGTTTCGAGTCAGAACTCGCAGTCACAAGTCTGCTGATTTCCCAGCTGTTGCCGCGCGGATCACATGCAAATGGCCGATAGTCCCACTCTGCCACAAACACAAGCGAACTGGCTGTTCTGTTGGAAGGACGGACGATGGCGTTTGGTTAATCACGCGCTCTCTGCATGAACCATCAGACGGCAGGCATCAGCAGCACTCGGAAACAGGACCACTCGCCAACAGCAGCAGGGTCGAGGTGTCGTCCGTTTACATCCAGACACTCAAGGAGGGAAGAACAGCCGAGGCGCGCGTGCTTGATCATCCATCCGTCCATTCAGCCACCCAATAGCTCTTTACGTTCCTACGTGAACGGACGTCTCGGATCAATTTCATTCGCTGACGTGACCTGCTCATCGACTCGAACGAAAGGGTCCTTCCTGTCCAGCAGCTAGACCAGCAGCACGAACGAGCGTGCAGGCGTCAGCAGGAGATAGCATGGTGTCAGCTCGTGGTCTCATTGGCATTGCGGCGCTCGCAGTCCTCCAGCTTTTCTTTAGCGGCGACGTGGTCACAGCGCAGGATGGTGTGGAGGTGCACGTCATGTCGTTCAATGTGCGCACGTCCTACGCCAGCGAAGACGCCAAGTCGACGTGCAGCAACTGGAACGGCGTGCGCAAGGACAACGCGGCCAACCAGATCCGCACGGTGGCTCCAGATTTCGTGGGCACCCAAGAGACCTCCGAGGCGCAGAAGGCGTTCCTTGACGGCGCGCTCGCCGGTGTGTACCAGTCGATCGGCAGGTACTCGGGCTCGCTGAACGGCAAAGCGGGCGAAGTGAACGCGATTTACTACAAGCTCGCAGACTGGAAGTCGCTTGGGGACGGCATGTTCTGGCTGGTACGTCGTGTCTTTCAAGCCCCTATCTGATTCCAAGCGCCTGTGATTCAACACCGTCGCTCTTTTCTTGCTCGACTCTTTAGGGACCAAACCCAGACGCTATGACTGCAGCATGGAGCATGGACTACTACCGCACGGCGGTCTGGGGTCGCTTCCAGCACATCAAGTCCGGACTGACAGCCTGCGTGTTCAACACGCACTACGAGACGCCTGGAAAGACCGAGGCGCAGAACCAGGCGTCGGGGATCATCCTGTCCCGCATGGCGTCGATCTGCCAGGCGACCGACAAGCTCACGGTCGTGACGGGCGATTTCAACGCGCAGCCGGGCGAGCCGGCGATCAAGAAGCTCCTTGACGGCGGGCTGGCTGAGCCATCGACGGCGGCGACATACTGTGGCGACATGATCTCGCCGACCTGCGCGACCAAATTCGACTACACGTTCTACAAGTTGGCCGACGGCGCGTGCTACAAGACCTCCGAGGTGCTTCGTACGGCTTTCGGCGGCTGCTACACCTCGGACCACGCCCCGCTGCTTGGCACTTTCTGTTTGGGGGGATCTTGCTGCGGAGCTACGCCAACGCCAACCACGAGCGTGCCGAGTCCAAGTCCAAGCCCAGGTGCCGGTAGTGGAAGTACCAGCAGCAGCAGCAGCAGCAGCAGCAGCAGTCCCAGTACCAGCGCCGGAAGCAGTGCCGCTACCGCTGGCAGCTTTGCCGGGTCTGCTGTGAATGAAGAGAACGTCATCCCAGGAACTGTGAACGGAGGGAAAGAAAGCGGACTGGTCGGCAATGACGCGCTGGCAGGAGGGGCGGCAGCCGCAGGTGGTGATGCGGGCACAACTGGCGGCAGCTCTGCGGCCACTCCGTCGGGAGATGGTCCAGCGACCCAAGCCAGCACTTCGAGCTCCACGAGTGGAGGCGGCGCCACAGGAACGTTCATGGCGGTGTTCGGTGTGGTCGGCGCCGTCGCTCTGGTGGCGCTCGTCGTTGTTCGCAAGAAGAGAGATCTTGACTCGAGACTCGACAGCGAGAAAACCGCGGCGCCGATGATGCCCAGCTACTTCACGCGCGGCAACAACATGGGCAGCGAGGCGGATCTGTCGCCGCTTCCGCGCATCACGGAGAAGTCTGCTCTCGAGCGTCAAAGCAACTCGCCGATCCCGACGCTCTGGGCCGGCGGGAAGAAGGAGCGCGACTCGCGCTCGTCCTCGGTGTCGCTCAAGGGTTACTCGCCGGGCGGCCAGTACGACTCGCGTGAGTCGTCGACCAATTTCAGCGTGCGCATGTCGTCGGCCGTCCTTCTCGACAACGCGTCCACGTACTCGCGCTCGCCGTCGTACGACGCGCGGATGCAGGAGAGCCGCATCAACTTCAGCGAGGCGTTCGCGGCTGACTCGTTCGACTCGGACGACGGCGGCGCGCTCACCAAGTCTCGTGCGGACTTTGCGATGTTGTGAGCCTTGCTGCCTGTCCAAGACTGCACGGTGCGCCATCGCATCGCGCATCTGTTCATCCGCTAGACTATGGAACACGACGACGAGAGTCCCATTTTTTGTTTGCTAGTATCATGTAAATTTCCCAATTGGTTCACGCCTGACATTGTCATTTGGGTGGTGGAGTGATCCGAAATGACCTCCAGGCATGACAGGAAATGACTCGAGGCTGGCCAACCTCGTTCGTTCTCATTGTGCACAGATGAACTGCGCGTTCCTCTGACGCACATCATACCGAGCAAGGACTCGAAGCGAACAAGCGACGAGGAACAAATGATCGCACACACACACAGCCAAACAGCGCGACTCGCTTCGTTGCAGTTACAGACAACAACTCTCACTCACTCAATCAGCCAACACGCAACACCGTCACTGCGTCAGCGCCGTCCGCTCCGCCAGCATCAGCCTCTTCTCCGCCAGTGTCTTCTCCACGTCGCCCAGCTCCTGCTCCAGCTTGCGCTTCTGCTCCAGCAGCCACTGCAAGTGGCTCTGCATCTCGGCCGCCTTGGTCTCCTTCGCGCGCCGGATCGCGACCTCCACCTGGTCGGTCTTGACCTCCTTCACCTGCATGCGGATGAACGCGTTCTCCACCTTCTTGGACGCAGCCTCCAGCTCCGACTCGGTCTGGATGCGCGTGCGCGCGTTCACGCAGTTGAGGTTCATCATCCTCGCTCGCTCGCTTCTCGCTGTTCTTCTGGTCAAGACTGGGAATTGCAAGTGTGCGTGTGACTGAAATGGATGTCGCACCCCTTTAAAGAGATCGAGAGGAGCGTGGTCGTTTTTGAAAGGGGAAACGAACACAGACCATCACTCTGCACTCGAAACATTGAAGTCTCTGACTCTTGTTGCACTCGCACATTGCTTCACTTTGCCTCGAGTGCAGAGGTCAACAGCGACGATGCAGGAGGCGATGGCGGAGATCAATGCGCTCGAAGAAGCGCTGCAGGTCGGTGCTATGCGTGCACACTCCTCTTACTAGGCCACAAGCACTGAAGGAGTGGTCGCGTTGGCTGCAGGAAGGGTCGACACTGTGCTTGTCGGAGGAGAAGCGCGCAACAACCCTGGTGCAGCAGATTGATTTCTTGAGCGAGAAGCTGTTGGGCGAGCAGACAGCAGATGCGCAGTTCCGGGTCGCAAAGGTGCGGGCGTGGAGGCACCGTATATGTGGTGCTCGGCTGCTGTGCTGGCTTTGTCCATGCTGATTTGGAGCCTGGACGGTGATGATGCTGGCAGGTGAGCCTGGAGGGACGGCTTCGGCTTGCGAGGGCTGAAAAGGACGCTCTACAAGGAGAACTGGAGTCAGTTGGGACGCAGACAGCGAAGGTTCGAGTGATCTATGCGTGCTCGTTAATAGCGAAGCCATGTCCACAGTGGCTGATGTTACCGTGCACGTGGAACTGCAGCTGCAAACAGAAGCGGCCGAAGCAACAGAATCAGCGAAGACAGCCAGGTATTTGCCGAATGTGTGTTGACCGGTCGCTCACTAGTGCCGAAAGAACTGACCACGATTGCGATTTTCAGAGAAGACTTCGAAGCTCTAGTCCCAGGTGTCCTGAGTTCGCTTAGCATTTGACTGCAATCCGGCTTTCTAACTCTTGGTTGTGACCAGAGCTGGAGCGCGCGATCGAGGAGGTATGAGCTGGTGCTTGCTGATGGCAGATTTGTGAAATCCAGTGGTGTTGACGGCATAGACGCTACAGACTTGTTTGACTCGAGACCATCGACCCTCGCAACTGGCACCAGTTCCTGCCAAGGAAGAAGAATCCGTCCAAGCGATTCAAGTGAGGGTAAGAGGAACAAAGAAGTCACGATTGTCAGCTATCACTGTTTACAAGCTTTATTGTAGATACGAGCAAGTGAAAAACAACGTGAAGCGCTACTCGAGATACGCGGTCGACTCCAAGCGAGCCTTCGGAGCGCTCGAGATACAGCATCCCAGACCGGAGCGGAGTTGAAGAGACTCTGGGACGAAAACACAGCACTCGAAAAGGAACTGAGCGCTCTCGTCATAAAGAAGCACAGCACGAATAATCAGCACGCAGACTCAGCTCAGCAGCAGAGATATGCTCGATTACTGGAGCGCCAAGTTGGTACGCTCGGTTGGCTTCTGGTTCGCGAAGCCTGCTAGGACAGGTCTAAGCGTAACTTGAAACCGGACAGCACCAGCGAAAGCAAAGAATCGCAGAAGCCCAAAACCTGTCGAAGAGTGTACCGGCTCCTCGAGAAAGAAACAACGCGTGGGCTTTCAAGAACCTGCGCGATCTGAGGAGTCGAAGAATGCTCTAGTGATCACGCAGAAGAGACCTGTGTCCAGAGGTTCTCCTCCAGTCGTTGTGGTGAACAGCTCGCCAGATTCGGGCTCGAATGATTTCAGTTTATCAGATGACAGCAGCTAAAGTCCGACTTCAGTCTGCGCGACCTCTCTCTCTCTCTCTCACTCACTCATTCAGTACGAAAGAGGTCGGACTGTTTCTTGGTAAATACAGATGAGATGAAAGTTGACGGCACTTCAGAAGGCTGCAGACGTGCATTTGCAAGATGACCGAGCACGAGCCTCAGGACTACCAATATGCAAACGAATCGCTCGATCAGTTCGCCACGCACGAGGACTACCTGGACTCGCAGCTGAGCGAGACGGACCTGTTCTACCTGGAGGACGAAGAGCTGGCGCGACAGCTTGTCGAGCTGGGCTATCGCGGAACGGGGGAGACCTTGCGGCGAGAAGACTTCGAGGCTCGGAAGCGCGCTGAGCGAGAGAGAAATGCGCAGAAGATCAACGTGCCGAAGCAACTCGCAAGTGCTGGGAAGGACTTGTCGCAGTACCCTTTTCTTGCAGCGTTGGCGAGCCGCGAAGATCTCGAGCGTAATGGGAAGCTAACGGTGAGTCTTCATGCCTCCTAGATGTTCATTGCGACTGAGCCTAATCCATTGAGTGCCGATATTCCACAGTGCATCATCTTCATCCGCGATAAAAACTCCAAAGGACAGGAGATCAGCGGCTACATCGACTATGCGCTGCGTTTGAAGACGGAGCAATTCGAGGCATTCCGTACCGGGTACTCTTGACATTGGCATTGACTTTTCATTTCGATCGTCAACAGGCAAACCCGGGGACAACTCTACCCGCACCGAGATCAAGACGAAAGAGTTTCTCCAAGTGGTGATCTACGACCACATGACGCGACGCAAGACGTGAGAGAGAAGAAGGCTTACTTGGTGAGAAAAAGTAACAAAAATGCAATACTCGATTGATGCATAAAGCTAGAAAGCTGCCTCTTGATTCGTTCTCTATTATGCAGCTTCCTCAATCGCCAAGACACTCACTCCTCCAGTCGACAAACAACAAAATGGAGCGTGGACAAAAGCGACACACAGACAACTCCGACTTACATCGCGGGGTGGCGAGCGATACGTCCGAACAGCGACGACATCTTGTCTCTCACGCAATTCGACCGATGATCCTCTCAAGCACAAGACGATATCCGTCCTCCATGATGAACTGCTGGAACGGTCCAGCTTCGATCGCCTTGAAGATCTTTTGGTGGATCGAGGCAATCAACTCCACACGGGGATACTCCACCGACGTCTCCGTGGAGTGCATCGCCAGACTCAGGCGTCTGCTGAGTTGCTCGGTCTGGAAGAAAGACTGTCTGAGTGGGATCAGTTCGTCGTTTGCGATCATCGGCAGCGTCTGAACCGCTTCCATGATCACCTTCAGATGATCCCATTCATCCTTCGCGCTTCGTCGCAGAGGTCGTCCGCTGTTCGTCAGCAACGCGTTTTCGCGGGCAATGCACGAGCGTCGGAACAGCTCGCACTCGATCCACGTGTCCAATAGCACTTGCGATGAGGTGTTGTACACAAAGTCGCGGAAAATCTTCAGCGTGTCCTCTCGTGAGATGATTTGCTGCAGGAGAGATGGCTCCGCGTACCGGGATCGAGAAGATTCTTCGTCGTTTCGAGCCACAGCCTAACCAGAGGTTGAAACAACGAAGCGGTGAGCACAAGCATCCAAAACGAAAAAAAGAGCAGAACGCGCGCTCGCGTGCGGTGAGCAACTTACATCTTCTGTGATCATGATCTCTGCCTCATAGAGACGGTGATTGTCGGTCGAGATGCTGATCTGTACGTGCAACGCGTGGACCCACCCAACGTAGTCCTCCTTGCTGTTGGCGCAGAGCTGATACACCCGGCGCGGTGTTCGCAACTCAAATGCATGCGCTATGCGCTACAAGAAAGCAGATCACACAGCATTATGGTAAGCAAGCGTCGCCGTGTAATCGCACTGACAGCGAAAAGCAACAGCACGCACCAACTCGGGTCGAGGCTTGGCTAAATACGAGTTCAACAAGCCAACTGCTGTCACCTCGCGCTGGTTTGTGGAGGATTTGCTGTACAGGAGCTGGTCGCCCTTGATGATGAACCAGCGCTTTCGCCACACGTTCGGGTCCTTCACGCTTGCTTTCTGGAGGTACCCAGAGTGCACGCCCTGCAAAGATACAGACAACACGCAAGTTCTTGTCAGAAGAGACTGCCTCGATGGCAAGCAAGCAAGAATGGTGAAGATCAGCAACTCGCCTTGCCGACGAGCACTGGGAAATGCAGCGCCTGGACTTCTACTGGCGGCTTCTTCTCCACTTCTTCTTCCTCTAGGTCCAGTGGCGCGCCACGAACATCCTACAAGCACATCAATCAACAGCCCATGTGCGGGTCAGCATCCAACAATGAATAAAAGGACGACCCATCGTCCTCTCGAAAAGCCTCTCTATGCGTACCTTGAGCACAAACTTCACAGGCGGGAGCGTGCGGTGCTTTGGCTTCGGGCGGATCGTTCCTAGCGATTCTTCGTTCTCGATCGTGCCTGAGCGGACTCGATTCAGTCTCTCAACGAGCGGCAGAATGAGCTCCTCGTCTCGTAGCGTTCTTGCAGAGAGAGAACCCACTGCAGATGCAAGCAACACAAACAAGAGGGTTAGACAACGCGAGGGAGTCATCGAAAAGACAGCCCAAGTCTCACGAACCATTGTCAGCGCTCGGGAACACGACGACGATCACGTAGAACGAGAAGTCCGAGAGCGGGATCTTGATCTTGATCGCCATCGACTTGCGCACATCCAGCACCGTCGTCTTGCTAAAGAGCTTGAACACGGTCGAGGACGTGAAGTTCTGGTTTTCGAAATAAATACGCGCAAAGCCCGTTCGCTCTTCCGAGTTCGATCGCGCGGCGGCGGCGCTGCTCCCGCCTCGCTTGCGTTCGTACGCCGCAGTCTGCGTGAGCGCCATCGCGCTACTCGGTCGACGCAGCGCTGGGGGAGCGACTGGCGACGCGTGCTTCCTCGACGAGAGCGCGAGCACGCTCGACGGCTGCAGGTTCGGAGACGACTGTCCCAGGTACCTCGGCTCGGTCTTCACGCCTCCGCTACTACTCGCCGGCTTGCTGTCGACGCTCACCGTGTCCATGTCGTCGTTGTCGCTGCTGCTGTTTGTGTACGCGGACCTGCTCGCGTAGAGCTGGTGCTGGTGGCTCCTCGGCGGCGGCATCTGGATCGGGCGATCGAGGTGGTGCTCCTGCAACGGCAGCGGCTGCTCTTCGTCCTCTGCGAAGTCCTGCAGATCCATTGAGCGGATCGAGTGCACGTCCTCGCTGTCCTGCAGCTCCATGTTGTAGCGCTGCTGCTGCTGCTGGTGGTGGAACGCCATTCGCCTCGACTTTCGAGAATGTCCGCCTTCTTTCTACAGTAGTCACCTAGTTCCACCTAGAGATCACTTGGCCGACCGATCGAGCGGGTGCACAGAGCTCTTGGAAGATCACGACCTCAAAAAAGGACGAGTCGATACCACACGCAGGGGAACGAACTGAAAAGCGAGAGAGCCTGTTGTAGTCTCTCACGTGTGTGCACCTCCAGTGGCTCTCGCTCGGTGCGCTGTTTCGTCTGTCGGTCTCTGTGTGAACTACACGCGCGCGACGTCTTGCTTCGTCGTCTCCGCCCTTCGCCTTCTCTCTAGTATCGGACTGGGGCTTTCTCGTCTCGTTCTCTGTCTTCGCCCCTGCTGGTCGTCGATCGTCGTGCAGTCGTCACCAAGAGAGGCAAGTGTGCGAGTCAGCAGACAGACAGACGCAGGTGGACACTGCAGCGAATGAGAAGCGAAAGACTCGCAGAGAACGGACGCTTTCTGCGGCGCCTTGGAGAGCGAGTTTAGTTTCCTGCTGTGAGTGTGTTGCGCTGTTGGCTAATCGAGAACGTAAAAGGCGGAAATGCTGGGAGCGAGTGAGCGATTCAAGGAACTCAGTTGCCTTCGAAAAAGTCCACTCTTTCCGCAGGGTCGTGCAGTGTCGTGAGTGCTGTGTTGTGTCGGGATGGCCAATTCGCCTATGCGATTTACGGTTCGTTTGCCCTAATTGCCATCAGAGCATCTTTGCGGACGTCTCACTTACATTCCTCAAGATAAAATCACAATTTGGCTCAACAAACTCATTTGATCGCAACCCTTCCTAATTCAGAGTAGCATCGAAAAAACTGCTTTTTCGATCGAAGTGACTCATTTGCAGCGTTTATCGATGGATAGGGATGGAGCTAACTCGGAGGTTGGTGATACAGGTTCATTTCCCGATGAAACTTCTCATGCAAGCGAACAGACGAAAGTGCTCTGTCAAAACCGTTTGAGTTGATGCAGTGCAGACGCAACATGCATTTATTTCCAGTGTCTCGCTCGAAACGCCATGTTTCCCGAAACGCCTTCGTTCTCTGTCTTGCTGAAGCCTGCCTCTCAGTGCACAACACACGCCGCCGACCTCTCGAGTCCAACGCAGCTGACGAGGTGAGCGAGCCAGCATGCTGCAGTCGGCGTTGGCGTCTGTGGGCAAGCCAGACGGCAGCAACCGAAACAAGCAATCGGTGGAGCTCAACATGCTGGTGAAGAAGACGACGGTGATGACGATGACGAAGAAGACGAAGAAGAAGAAGAGGAAGGTGACCCCACGCAGACGATCGTGGACATGGGTCGCCACGCGCGCATGCAGCGCATCCAGAAGGTGCTCTTCGACCAGCTCGTGGGCAACGACGAGCGCATCACGCTCGAGCTCCGCGAGAAAGAGGAAGAGCTGCGGCGCGTCAAGCAGTCCCGCGAAGACATCGGCGTGTCGCTCTACGGCGTGCAGCAGCAGCTCGCGCAGCTCCAGATGGCGCTCGAGGCGTCGCACCGCAAGCTCAACTCGATCCACGAAGAGCGCTTCCAGTCGGAGGACCAGCTGGACGACTGGAAGGAGAGCCTGAACCAGAAGAAGCTCCAGGTGCAGAAGAACAAGAGCCACATGTACAAGACGCAGACGGAGCTCGACTCGCTCAACTCGACGCTGCGTCAGGTGGAGAAGTACAACGAGGAGATGAAGAACGAGATGACGCGCATGAGCGTCGACATCCTGAACGTCCAGGCGGACGCGACGTCAACTGCAAGGATGTGTTTCAACTGGATGCAAAGCGGAGGCAGCGGCGTCTGGTGACTGCTGGTCAGTGGGAACAGATACACGCAGTTGGCTGCGAGCGCGAGCAGCTGGAAGCTCTTGGGTTGCGTGGAACTGGCGACCACGACCGCCTCGTGGTAGCGCACGTCGGCGTATTGCGACGAGCTCAGCACGCCGCGCAGCCGCTCGCGGTCCAAGTGCTGCGGGCGGCAGCGCGAGGGCGACAGACACTCGCCATTGGAGCTGCTCGTCCTGCCTGACTGGTCCCAGCCGAACGCTCTGATGGTGATAACATGAGAGGAGACCACTGGTAAAATAAAGAAGTCAGCTCTTGTAACGGACGTGCATAGTTTGCTTTCTCCCCAATTCTCGTCTATTAAGTAATATATAAAAGATCGGCTCGCCCGTGTCGCCAGCAGGTCTCTTGCTGCTCTGCGGTTCTCGCTGGTTAAGCTCTGCTGCTTTACTCTTCCTCTTCTTCGTCTTCGTCTTCCTCTTCTTCTTCCTCTTCCTCTTCGTCTTCTTCCTCCTCCTCGCCAGCCTCTTCCACCTCGTCGTCGTCTTCACCTACAGAAATCAAACAGCAACACAAGAGTCCGTTAAAGACACTCTACACATGCATGAGGGGACTTGGACATCGAACGCGCTCCTCACCTTCGCGGTAGACGATCTTGGCCTTTGGCGCGTCGCCACTGGACGAGCTGGACGCCAAGGGACCGTCTTCGCTGTCTGTGGCACCCGAGGACTCGTGGATCTGGCCAATCACTAGACTAAGGCGGCCCGCGAGCTTCTGCAGCTGCTCGTGCACCTTCAAGCGGTTCTCCAGGATCTGGTAGAGCGCCGAGAGGTTCTGCACCAGGTCCGGCTGCGTCATCAGGTACGCCGTGTGGTGCAGCAGGATCGAGCGGATCCACGGACAGAGGCGCGCGCAGCGGCCCGGTGACTTCTCAAACTTCATCACGAGGATCTCGAGCAGCTCCAGCACCTTCACGGACGACACGCGCTTGATCGTGTTGCCGATCGTCTTGGCGTCGCGCGTGCGCAGACAGTACTCGAGCATCGCGTTGTCCTTGGACTGCAGCGCCTGCTCCAGCACGCTCGACAGCGACGACGCGTCCGGCTTCTCGTTCTGGTTCATCAGCTCCGACGCGTCCACGCGCACGAGCTCAGCGGCCAAGTCGCTCTCAACACGCTCGCGCAGCGCCTCGACACGCTCCGCGAGCGTGAGGTCGTTGCTGTCGTCGGCGTCGTCCGCGCTCAGGTCGTCGAAAGCCGAGGCGTCGACCACGTCGAGCCCCTTGGCCAGCCCGCTGCGCTCCGCGAGCGTTGGCACGCGCGCCTGCTCCTTCTCGGTGGACACTTTCTGCTTCTTCTTTTCTTTTCCCGAGTCGGCGAGCAGCAGGTTCTCGCTGATCGCGGCGAACGAGAGCTCGTCCTTGAGCTGCTTCTGCTCGTCGACGATCGACACGCGCTCGAACACGGGCTTGAGGACAGAGCCGCGCACGACGATCAGCTCGTTCTTGCTCTCCGCGTTCTCCTCCACCGCGAGCACGCCCGCCGACGTGGCGGCGGCGCTGTCCGCGACAACCGACTTGGCGTCTGGCGCCACTGGCTTGGTGGACTTGGAGCCCGACTTGTACTTCTGCGTCCACACGAAGAGCGAGCCCGAGTTGGACACGGCCGTCAGCAGCAGCTCCGTGCTCTTCTTCTTGCCAGCCTCGGTGCGCGCGAACAGCGACGTTGGGGGACTCGGCATCGAGAAGTTCACAGCTGGCTCGTCGCTCTCGGTCTCCTCCAGGTCGTACATGTTGACGAAGCGTCCGCCGACGGTGGACGAAAACAGGAAGCGCGAGCACTTGGAGAAGTAGAGCTGGTTCACCGTCGACGAGAGACCCGCGACGAGCTTGCGCACCTTCTTGCCCGACGTCAGGTCGAACGTGCGGATCGTGGTGCCGCCCACCGCGAGCACTTCGTCGTTCGACGAGACCGTGATCCTGTGCGCGCCTTCGCTTCCGGCGCGGAACTTGCGCGACACGGAGCCCTCCTTGACGTTCCACTCCAGGATGTTCTTTTCGCTCGAGCACGAGTAGAGCAGGTTGCCCTGCGAGTTGAATGCGATGTCGTTGACCGCCGCGCCGTGCGCGTCCTTGTCCTTCTCGCTCGAGAGCGTCTGCGCCACCTCGCCCTTCTGCAAGTCCCACACGATGATCACGCCTGTGCTGGTGCCTAACGCCACGAGCCCGAGCGCCGCCGACTTGGCGCGCTTGCCGCCCGCGCTCTTCTTGAGCAGCGGCGAGCTCAGCGTCCACGCGATGGATGTGTACTTGTAGCTCAAGTGGTCGCGCTCCTTGAGGTCATGCTGCAGTGCGCCGGAGCTCTGCAGTCAGTCACATGCACGTCCATACAGTCAGTCAGTCTATCCAGCCATTCCATCCACTCGTAGCTCTTCAGTCAGAGAGCGCCGCTACGAGCGCAGAAAGCGATACAGAGGGCCACCCACCACGTCCCAGACTTTGAGGCGGTTGTCCCCGGACACGGCCGCGAAGAATTCCTGCGAGGGAGCGAAGAGCTGCAGCATGGTCAGGCTTCTAGGCTTCTGCTGTTTGCGATGGTCAAATGAGCCTAAAGGGTGTGCGCTTTCGTTCAGATGACACCAGCAGTCGAAGCTGCGATGCACTGGTGCAGAGCACTGCCAATCAAGCGACCTTCGCGCAACCTTCGCGACGACAACGCAAAGTCAGATTCGAAGCGATCAGCAGATAGAAACGCATTTCGAAACAATCGTTTCTATTCGGAACGAGTGATGGTCGTCACTCAGATGCTGCGACGTGTGAGCGCGCATACACCTCCAAAAGCTCTTCAAGCGCGAGCTCATTGTCCTCAGCGCCGCTGTTCAACGCGATTGCTGGTGCACCTACTGCCAGCTGCCGCAGAGAAGGCTCTCGACTGGCGATGCTTTTGGTTGAGCATCAGCATCAGAAGTGCTGCAGCGTAACACGTCGCGCTTTTCATGCGACGGGTGCCGATGGGACTCGGGAACGTCGAGCTTCTCGAGACGCTTGCGTGCTGCGAGCGCTTCTTCAGGGACTGGTGGTGCAGCCAGATCTCCCGCTGCCTGGCGATCTCTCGCTCGTGTCGCTTCTGCATTCTGTGCTGCTCGCCTTCCAACATCTCTTGCTCGCGCGCTCGGAGCTTCGCGAGTCGGTCCTCCACGATCCGCGCGCACTTCCTCGCCGTCCATTGCGTCAGTCAGTCAATCGACGCAGTGCCACTCAAGTGAGAGAGATGGAGGAGGAGGGACAAGACAATGCGAGAAACCTACAATGGATGCAGCAGTCATCTAATCCCAAAAGAATCGCTGTATTTTAATGCCGTCTCCTCTATTTATATCATACAACCAACACTGGAGTCACGACTCACGCTGCTTAGAACTCCTTACTGCTGGGCTCTTTCCCATTCTCCTCTGCCTTTTCTTCTTCATCACCGTCTTCTGCATTCGAGGAATCTCCATCAGAGGACGACTCGTCGCTGCTCTCTTCCTCCGACGACGACGACTCTTCCTCTCCTTCTTCTGCTTCCGCTTCGCCACTCACCTTGTCCGCCGCTTCCGCTTCGAGAAGACTGCGCTCAATCTCTTCCAAAGCCCAGCCGCTGTCCGATTTCTTGAAAGTCCCGACAAGCTTTGCGAGTCGCTCGCTCAGAAGCAGCAGCTGCTCGTCCCCGACCGACTGGATCCACACGCAGTAGTCCTGCACGTAGAGCGTGTTCAGGAGGTACTGGGTCTCGGACTTCTCCACCACGCGGTGCAGCTCCAGCAGCGCGCGCAGCACGACCCGTTTGCCGCGCTTGAGGATCTCGACCGTCTCTCGCAGCACGTGCATCGCCAGGTCGTACTGGCGCAGGAACGGGAACGAGAGGATACGACGAACCGCAGTGCGCACCACCGCTCCCAGGTCGTCCGTCGTGTCGAGCCACGCGAGCGTCGGGCTCACGATGCTGACCGCCCACGTCGACTCGATGCCGCTGTCGCCCTGCGAGGTCAGGTGGTCGTACGTGAAGCCGATGAGAATGTCCACGAGCCCGCCAAAGATCACCGCCTCCTGCTTGCTCCCACGCTCAATCAGGTACTCTTTGTGCGGCAGGCGGAGCAGCAGCTCTCGGTCCACCTCGGAGAATAGCGACAACGATGGAGATGAAGCTCCCGCTGAGTCGCCATTGAGCTCGAGAGCGTTCATCTGCGCCGTCACCTCTCCATTGACGATGTTGCTCTCAGGTGCACCACTGCTGCTGGTGCTCGACACAACCTCCATGATCAGAGGGCTCTTCCTAACTCCCTGGATCACATTCACTGGCTCGGGTTGCTTCTTCTTCTTCTTCGTCACCATCACCACCACCGGGTGCTGCTTCCAGAACGGCTCGTACTCCATTGCGAGCTGGTAGTACATGTCCTCGTCCTTGTTGATGAAGTCGAGCAAGTACCGCTCAATGTCGAACTGCTCGTCTTCCGCTGCTTCGCGAAGAACGCGGCGCTGGTCTGCGGGCGTGTTCTCAGGGTCCGGGAGCGACAGGATCTCCAAGACTGCGCCGTGCCACACGCGGAAGAAGTCCGAGTACGCGTTGTTGAAGCCGTACGTGGGCTTGAGGTCCGTGATTCGAACCGTCTCGGGCTCTTCGGGCGTCACGGCAATGCGCTCTTCGAGATCCAATAGCAACGCACTCGCCTTTTTCGCCTCCGTTGAAGGCGCTTGCGCTGCGGCATCGACTGACTCTGATCCACCATCAGCAGCATCGGCATCAGAGCTGACTGACGAATTGAGCACTTCAATAAGTGGTGCGTTCCTGCAACAACGCACGGAATGGTGAGCATTGCTTCAATTCCGAGCACGAGAGCATCATAATAGGGCAATAGAGCGTGCGTACTTCTTTGCGTCCAGCTTGATGTCGATCTTGGGCTCTTTCGGCTGCAGCAGCTTCGTGAGCATGTCGAGGTCTTCAAACTCCTGGCCGGGCTCTTTCTTCGGCAGGTGCACCACGATCGTGCCATGATCCTGCATCAATGCAAGTACACACACGTCAGTATCGCAGCCCAGCTACTTCTACACGCATACCAAGCGCGTGTATTGTCATACCTTGTTCGGGTCGTAGACCGCCTTGGCCAGCTCGTCGTCCACGACCTCGTGCGGGAACTGCAGCTTGAGCAGGTACGGCTTGCAGAAGAACGAGAAGTGCGTGCCGTCGACGTAGAACTCCATCTCGGACACGCGCACGTAGGGCACGTGCACGTGCACGAACACCCACGCGGCGTCCTGCGTCACGTGGAAGCGCGGGATCGTCGGCATCTCTCTCTCTCTCTCTCTCTTCCAGTCTGTGTGTCAATGGAGCTGATCAGGAGTTGCATCCATCCATTTTCAACTTGCTGATTATCAGCAACACAGTACCTACCGTTTACTCCCTCTCAAAGTGCGAGAATCCATACGCACTTATTCAAGTGTCTACTGTATCCACCTTCAGTTTATGCGATTCGCACTTCTACGAAGGTGTACTGTGTCCTGCATTTTGGATCGCGTTTTGCTGAAAGAAAGGGGAGAAAGAACTAGAAGAGAGGGCGACAGTCATTTCTCCATACTAAAGGAAAGCGAAAGGAAGGAACAAGCGAAAGCGATGACGGCGGCGGTGACGACGACGACGACGGGCGGCGCGGCGCTCAAGGCGAACGCGGGGCTCACCAGCTACTACCAGCAGAAGATCGAGCACCTGGAGCTCACGGTGCGCGACAAGACGCAGAACCTGCGCCGTCTGCAGGCACAGCGCAACGAGCTCAACTCGAAAGGTGCGCTATTGCGTTCAGCTATTGCAAAGAAGAAAGATATCGATGGCGCTCTGTGAATACGAGCGATGATAGGGAGAGATAGCGTGCTTCTGTGTACATGTGTGTGCTGTTTGGTGGAGGCTAACCTTGTTGGATCCGGTTGTCGCTACTGCTTGAAACAGTTCGTTTGCTTCGCGAAGAGCTCCAGTTGCTGCAGGAGCCGGGTTCGTACGTGGGCGAAGTCGTGAAGCAGATGGGCAAGTCCAAAGTGCTTGTGAAGGTGAACCCCGAGGGCAAGTACGTCGTGGATGTGGACAAGGCGATCGACATCGCCAAGTGCACGCCGAACACGCGCGTGGCGCTGCGCAACGACAGCTACGTGCTGCACAAGATCCTCCCCACGAAGGTTCGTTATTATAGCGCGCGCCTTCGATAGCCGGCTGTGTGGCGTATCTAAACTGTCTCTGTTGTTGTACTGCGTAGGTGGATCCGTTGGTGAGTCTGATGAAGGTCGAGAAGGTTCCCGACTCGACGTACGACATGATCGGTGGTCTCGACAAGCAGATTCGCGAGATCAAGGAGGTGATCGAGCTCCCGATCAAGCACCCAGAGCTCTTCGACGCGCTCGGTGTGGCGCAGCCGAAGGGCGTGCTCCTCTACGGACCTCCAGGTACGGGCAAGACGCTGCTGGCGCGTGCGGTCGCGCACCACACGGACTGCACGTTCATCCGTGTCTCTGGCGCAGAGCTCGTGCAGAAGTACATCGGCGAAGGCTCGCGAATGGTGCGCGAGCTCTTCGTGATGGCGCGTGAGGCGTCTCCGTCCATCATCTTCATGGACGAAATCGATTCGATCGGTAGCTCGCGCATGGAGGGCGGCGGCGACTCGGAAGTGCAGCGCACGATGCTCGAGCTTCTGAACCAGCTCGACGGCTTTGAGCCGGCGCAGAACATCAAGGTGATCATGGCGACGAACCGCATCGACATCTTGGACGCGGCGCTGCTTCGTCCTGGTCGCATTGACAGAAAGATCGAGTTCCCAAACCCGACCGAAGTGGTGCGTTTTGATATGAACTTGCGACGCTATCTACCAGTCTGCTCTATTATTTCGCAAGCATTCATTCCCACTCATTGTTCTGTCTTGTGTCACCACAGTCTCGTATCGATATCATGCGCATCCACTCGCGCCGAATGAATCTGCTGCGCGGCATCAACCTCAAGGTCATCGCAGAGAAGATGCCGACGTCGTCCGGCGCCGAGTGCAAGGCCGTGTGCACGGAAGCCGGCATGTTTGCGCTGCGCGAGCGACGAATCCACGTGACACAGGAAGACTTTGAAATGGCGGTCTCCAAGGTCATGAAGAAGGACTCGGAGCAGAACATGTCGATCAACAAGCTCTGGAAGTAAGCAACGAGCAGTGCTGTTCATGTCCACGATCCGACGGATGGGTCGAGCGACTGGATATCACAAGCGAATGAAACAGAACACACAAAAAAGGGATAACGAGACGACAGAGCGACGACGCCAGCGAGGTAGAAGCGTTTTATTTCTCAAATGAAAGAATGAGTGGGTCTTGTCTGCCGCTACTCACAGAGCGTGTCTCCTTTCAGTTGGATGCTGCAGGTGTGTAGGCTCGTTCTTAGCTCCATGTGGAACAGGATCGGAAGAATGGACAGAGACACATGCGCTTGCTTTGTTGCCTTTTCCTGCTGTGTTTACATGCATTTGAGGAGTTCTTGTTGCTTGTGGGTGGTATGTAGGCACTGAGTTGTGTTTGCGTAGGTGCAAGAGTTGATTTGCTTATGCTACTGCTGCTTTGGCTCCCAGTTGTAGTTCTCGAAGAGCTGGTAGTCCACGGGGATCTTGGTCGGGAACTGGATCATCTTCTCCACGGCGGCGATGGGCATCGTCGTGAACTGGTTGGCAAAGTTCGCGAACGCATGTTGCGACTGAGCAGCTGGTCCCAGTCGATGAACTTTGTGAAGAACGGGTGCTCCTTGACGGCGTCGTGACCCTTTTTGCGCGACCCGAGTCGCTCCATCGGGTCGACGGTCAGCAAGCCCTTGATCAGATCCATCGCGTCCTGGGAGACGTACGGCAGGAACGCGAGGCTGCCCTTCATGATGCGCGAGTAGAGCTTCGGCCGGTTGTTCCCGCTGTAGAACGGCGGCTTGCCCGTGAGGAGCTCAAAGAGAAGACATCCGAGAGCCCAGAAGTCTGCGGCTTTGCCGTATCCCATGCGAGGTAAGCTCGAGCTCTGCTGCGCCGGGGTCATCTCTTCGCCGAGCGCTAGCACTTCGGGAGCTAGATACTCGATCGAGCCGCAGAACGTCGTCGCCAGGGTCCAGTCGTCAACGCCGAGCTTCGAGAGTCCAAAGTCCACGAGCCGCACGTGGCCCTGCTTGTCGAGGAGCACGTTCTCGGGCTTGAGGTCGCGGTAGATGATGTTGTTGCGGTGGAGGTGCTCGAGTGCGAGAAACACCTCGGCCGCGTAGAACGCCGCCTGGTGCTCCTTGAGGCGTCCGACCTGCGAGAGGTGGAAGAAGAGCTCGCCGCCGGGACAGTAGTCGAGCACCTGTGCACGTGGTCGATCGTCTGGAAGGACGCGTGGATCTGGATGATGAACGGGTGGTTGCGGCACATCGTGAGCACGGCTTTCTCCGACAGCGAGTGCTGAATCTGGTTCTGTGGTTTCAACGGAGAGACCGGTGCCAGAGCAAAGCAAACCTCGTCGTTCGCTGGCGCGAGTGTCAACTGCGGACCACGAGGGGTGATTCCTGACTCAAGCGGCGCTAGAAGCGAAGGGATCCGGTTGTGGCGTCCACTTGGAGCAGTCGCTTCGCTTTTGCCCTCCAGCAGTTGCACTTTCTCTATCTCGTCTTCAACAAATTCCTGGTGGTCTTGTTGTCCACCTTCGGTGTCCCGAATGTCCACCCCAGTGCTCCTCTGAACACGTAAAAGCCCCTGGCGTCCTCCACTCATGGTCCGGCAGATGAAGCTCTTGGTGTCCGAATCACCGTCCTGAGAGGCAGCTGCTGAGTGGTGCAGATCTGCCGCGCTACCAGTTGACGGAGAGCGATCGAGAAAGCTGTGGCGCTCATGACTCAAGTTTTTCGAGAACGACAGCAGAGACGTGGTGCTCGGGTCGAAGAACTGCTCGTGGCGATTCCGCGCACCGGCGGCTTCGAGGATCTGCTCTATTTCGCGCACTTTTGACGCCGCAGACTTGTGGAAATGCAGGATGATGCTTCCTGGAGGGCAGCAATAAGCAGCGCAAAGAGTAGTGGGGTTTAGTATGAGGCTGCGACTGATAACATCAAGATAGCGCGTGTTCACCCCAGGGTCGCGCGGGCGTGCGCAGCTCAAAGCAAAAGTTGGAGAGCTCCTCGGTGGACGCGTACGAGTGGATGAAGAACTCGGAGTTCTCCAGCGGGATCACACCGCAGGGCTCGATGGATGCTGCATGCTGAAAGTAGAACAAGTAGCCTACAAGCACCACAACAGCATAGCGGATGAGAAGAGGTGGTGCCATCTCACCCAGGTTGTTGCACTTGGCAGTCATACCGTCGAGGATCACGAAGACGCGTTTGACAATGTGGTTGATCTTGCGGCCACGCTTCGTCAAGAACGGCTGCGTAGCCAGATCGACGTCGTTGAGGATGGTGGACGTGGCTGGCACGGAAGTCGTGGGGCTGCTGCTAGGCGGCTGCTGGAGGAACGTCTTGGTCTCCATGTCTTGCTTCGTTCACTGCGCCATCGAGGAGCAGCGAGGGCAAAGGCGTGAGGGGTTGCTTGAGCAGACCAGGGCGGCAGCTATCATGTTCCTTCCTGCCTGAGACTGGCGCTGGAATAGAAATGTAGCTATTTCGCGGTTGCAGGTGGAGGAGTCGAGTCTTGAGGCTCAGAACACAAGTTGCCCATCGTTGCTATTTCCAGCAATGGCGGCAGCTCAGAGGCTGAGATTAGAGCTCCAGGAGCACAGTTGAGAACGAGTGGTAGTGAGTGGTCGATCAGTCATCTCGCAGGAGCTCTTCAGAGTACTGCGAGCCTCATATCTTGAAGCGACGTCCCTCTCACGGCAGCAACTGGAGGCGATGACGCCGAAGAGCTTGCTGGCGGTTGCGTTTCGCTTTCTGCCACAGCTCGTCCCGTTCTTCAGTTGGCTTGGCTGAAGACTGGCGGGTGTTGGCTGAGCAGCAGTGTCGTGAGTTAGTGAAGGAGCAGTGCCATGCTGTCCAGTGCTGACGCCAGCTTTGTTTTGTTTGCGGCCACGTGAAGAACGTGGGATCTGATCTGCGCGCAATTGGATGGAAGCGCGTTGCTTCATCTCACTCAGCACTGAAGACTGATCTTTCAGAGTGTTTGCGATTGGTGGGAGATGGGTTCGGAATCTGGACTCTCTGTTTCGAGACATCATTTCCAGCCAATGAAAGGCGGCAAGTGTGCTGTTTCCAGCCAATCAGGACGCACATAGTACTGTCGCGCACATATCTCCATTGCGACGTTTCCTGGATCCTTCGATTTCTCTTGCTCTCACGCAAGTTCAATGCTGTCATCAGTCGCATCTTTCTGCGCACCACTGTAGTTTCGTTCATCACTTATTCTGATTGGTTAATATTGCAGAAGACACCAAAAATCGCCCTTTTTCTGTATCACACAAAGTTGTGTGGCACACCTGAGAAGCTTCCCAAACAAAAAGCGTAACGACAAGAGCCATGCACCTGAAAACAGTTCATTCGTTCGCGCGTTCACTTGGCAGACGCAGAAGAAGCGCAGGCGGAAGACCACTCGACGCACGTGTGCGTGAAGAAGGAGACCCCTTTCTCAGAAGACCGACCGCGTGCCTTCATCCCTCTCTCCCTCCCCCTCAGCGCCTCAGGCAGACTCGCGGCAATGGACTTTTATCACGTGGACGAGGAGACGCCGCTCATGACGAGCCTCACGCTGCCGACGTCGCCCAAGAGCGACAACGAGCTCGTGTCGCCCACGCGCTTCAGCACGGGCTCCGGCGGCTCGACGCTGTCGCTGCAATCGCGCTCGTTCGGTGGCAGCGGCGCCGCGTTGTCGTCGGCGCGCAGCAACCAGACCGAGTTCCAGCTGAGCGTGGACAAGGTGTCGTTCATCTACAGCCCCAAGTCGTCCCACCAGAGCTACAGCACATTTCACAGCCCCGCGAGCGTCGGTCACGACGACGAGCTCTCGATCTTGGACCCGTACTTTGACGTGACCAAGTCCCGCCTGCGCACGGCGTTCGACGACGCGCTCCCCGAAGGTGCGTCCAAAGATCTGCTGTTTGTGCGCGTTGCGTGCATTGTATTCTAAGCTTTGTACTGAAATGACTCTGTTGTGCCTTTAGAAGACGATTTCCTGTCGTACAGGGGGTTCCGCGTGGCGCTGGAAGGCATGGGCATCCGCTGCACAGACGACACTGCGTTCCTGAAACTGGTCGCGAGTATCGATCGCGAGGGCACGCAAAAAGTGTCGTTCTCGCAGTTTGACGCCGCAGTGCACAAGCTCAAGCTTGTGCATCTCTTCGACGACGGCACAGTGCGGCGCATGGTTCCCCGCGGGTACGTGTCCGCGGCGATGACTGTCTCGGACTTTTCCAGCACGAAGCTGCAGCAGTTTGCGATCAAGAAGTCCGAGCTGTCCGAGTTCTTCACCGCCAAGCGGCCGCCGTGGGTCTCGGTGCGCTGGATCAACATGAACGGCCGCGACAGCCTGAACCTCAAGCGGCTCGCGATCAAGTACCGACTGCACCCGCTTGCGATCGAGGACACGCTGGAGATGCACGAGCGACCCAAGTTCGACCGCTACGAGGGCCACCTGTTCCTCGTGTTCCCCGTGCTGCGCATGGAGATCCTGCAGGACAAGAGCTTCCCGACCATGAAGAAGCGCTCGCGCTCGCGCTCGGTCACGAATCTGCTCAAGATGGACGCGAACGGCGGCTCGTTCCGCAAGGGGAGCGACACGGAGATGTCGGAGGACCCGTTCAAGCTCTGGATCGAGCACGTCGCGATCTTCATCGTCGGCAACAACACGGTGATCACCGTCAAGGACGGCGACCTGAGCAACATCTGGCAGGAGCTCAACCGCCGCCTCAACATCCCGTACTCGAAGCTGCGCCACAACGACGCCAAGTTCCTCATCTACGCGGTGCTGGACGTGATCGTCGACCAGGTCACGAACGTCATCGACTCGATCACTGAGAGCCTGATGGAGCTCGAGGACGAGCTGGAGAAGTGCAAACACCACTTTGACATCGGACGTCTCCGGTTCCTCAAGAACGAGCTCTTCCGGCTGCCGCGACTGCTCAAACCTGCGCGCGAAGTGCTGAAGAACCTGATTGAGAGCCGGGACTTTGACGAAGCCGTGACCGCGTACATCCGCGATGTGCACGACCACGTGGTGCAGGTGCTCGACGACATTGAGCTGCAGCTGCAGATGTGCCGGCTGCTCACGGAGGACTACCGCGACGCCAAGGCAAACCAGATGAACTATGTGATCTACACGCTCACGATCACCACGACCGTGTTCTTGCCTGCGCAGTTCCTTACGGGCGTCTACGGGATGAACTTTGACAACATGCCCGAGCTCCACGAGCGCTACGGCTACGCGATCTTCTGGGTGCTCGTGCTTGCGATCGCGTTCGGGCTGCAGTACTACTTTAGACACAAGAAGTGGATCTGATGCGAGTGAGCCACTCGTCGTAAGTGGATGCGGGTGGCGCGCACTGTAATTCCTTAACGTCATAGACTTTGTTTTCTTTGTCCTCGTGCTCATTGCCTGGTCCATTCTGTGATTCATTCATTGGTGGGTCGATAGGTTCTTTATTGCAGAACGCTAAGAAGTTCTTTCTTCTCTTGGGAATCGCGATGGAGAGACCTGCATGGCGCCACAGCGAGAACAATGTCCAGAAGTTAGGTTTCCAGCCAGGTTGTACGCCTCAAGTATCGATGGTTTTGAGCACTTACTTGATGAGCTGAGCCAGCTCGTGGTTCGTAAACACCGCCAGGTTTCCCGCTTGAAATTGGTCTCGAGCTGTCGCTAGTGGCTCCGTCTACGCAATGCGAGAAACACACACACATGAGGAATCACGCGCGTTCGAAAAAGACTCGCATGTGGTGGCAACGCTCTTACCAAAAGAGCCGCGAGTTTTCTCAACTTTGCCATGCCGGAAATGTGTTTCTCAGCTTGTCCAGGGGAGTCGAACAAGTGCTCACACTGCACGCGAGCATGGCACAAGGTCAGCCTCGCAGTGAGACATCATGACTCCAGCAGACATGTATAGCTAGTTACCTCCAGCACCATCGATGACAAGTGGTGCAGTTGTGCGCCTGCACTCGCGGATATTTTCTGTCGTAATTGAACAAAGAAAACAGAAATCAGCCAGATCAGTAGCGAATACCATTGCTACCTCAATTGAAACAGGACACGTGCACGCACCGATGCAGCGAATACTCGCTCGACAAAGCCAGCGACGAGTGGGGAGACCATCAGTCCCGTGATCTTGTGGTAAACTGCCGGCGGGAGTCCTTCGCGCCAGAACGAGCTTATCCGGTTCAGTTTGTAGAGCGAGCCCTTCAGGAACTCTTCAATACGAGTCATCACACTGTCCGAGTCCACGTCACCGAATGGCTGCCGAGCACAATAACAGAACACAGCAAAAACACATGAGATCTTGTCAAACTACCTCCACCTTGCTGCAAAATGGTAAAATACTTACCGGTAGCATCGTTGTGCCCAGTGCGATCTCGTCGGTCTGCCCCTTGGCGTACGTGATCAGCGCTTTCTCGCCCGCTTCTCGGAAGGCAGGAACCATGTCGACCATCGTGCCAGTTCGGTTGAGCGGTGCTGGGAGGCGGTGCTTGTACTGATGCCCGATCGTCAGCATGTGGTACGCGATGTAGAGGCAGTCATTGTGGTAGAGCATGCAGGATCGAGGGTCGTTGGCGATGTCGCTCTCGTAAAGGGTTGGCACCACTGCTCGGAAGAGGAAAAGCAGATCTCGACTCGTCTGAAACAGCAGGTTTGCGCACTTGGCCTCGGACGTGCAGCCTTCGATCAGCGTCTGGTGCGCGAGCTCCACGACATCGTGCGCACATGTCGAGATGCGGTAGTTTGGCACTTGAAACGCGCCGCTCTCCACGTCGTCGACGGCGCCACTCGTCGAGATCGAGGAGCCAGTTGATGACGCATCGCCCTTGCCCTTCTTGCCCGAGCCAACGGAAGCTTCGAGGTTACATCGCTCCGTCGCGCCAGTGATCTTGATCGAGTCGTTGTATCCGCGACTCATCATGTCTCGTCCCTGACTCAAAATGCTCTGGCGCCGCTTCTTCGCGTAGAGTCTAAATGGATCGTCGTGCAGTAAACACTGTTAGATATCTCACTCTGCAAATCAGTGAACAGCGTGGATGGAAGAGCAAACCGTCATACTCGTGCAGTTGCTGGACAAAAGTCCGCAGTTGGCTGTTCGCACAGGCGGAAAAGCCGATCGCGAGCAGCTTTTCTTCCAGCTCGCGCACCTACAAAAACAGCAAGGCAATGCAATGTTGATCAGATACAACAAGCAAACTCTCATGCATCCATCTAATACGCTTACTTACCCCAATCGTGAGGGTGTCTCTGTACGAGTTGAGCGCGGTCGCGTCTTGGGGGATCTTCTCTTGAAGCAGACTCATCAGCTGCGCTTCGAGGTTTCCTGGGATCGTCCACAGGAACCCGCCGAGAAGCCCCATGAGATCCGACGAGTCCAGAAACACTTCTGCGTGGATGAAGTAGAGGATGCTGACGATGTTGCTGCACTTCTCCTCCACCTGCGCCACTTCGCTCTTCTTCTTCTTGCTCGTTGCGTCATCATCCCCGCCACGCACGAGCTTGATGACAGAGCTGCCCGCATCGCGCGAGACGGTCGTCGACACACTCGCACTGTGCAGAGACGGCTTGATGAGGTGCTGCGAGAGCGACTTGGCCAGTTCCTTCAGTTTGTCTGGGAGAATACCCATGATCTCGCACGCCTTCCAGAAGTCACGAAGCTGCTCTTCTGATGACTCTGCCGCGCCGCCTCCTCTGCTCAGCGACACCTCTGGCAATGCGTTGCCTTTCGACACTTTCAGCGCACCTTCTTTCCACAGAATCGTGCTCGCGTGGATCTGCTTGAGTTTCAGCATCAGCTGGTTCTTCTTCTTCAGAATCTGCAACTGAATGATCTTGGAAATGTGCTCCTGCGCGCCTCCTCCTGCACCTCCGAGGCGAGCTGTTTGTTGGCTCTTGTTCGTATCTTCGCCTGTTAGTGCGGTCAGTAAGCGCCGCGCGTCCTTGACTGCCTGTGCAGCGTGGACAAGCTGGTGGCCGTCCAAGAACCCGTCGATCTCGCCGAGGATGCGGTCGATCTCCGTGAGCTTCTCGATCAGCGAGATCATCTCCTTCGATTGCTCCATCTGCCGCTTCAGTCGCTCTCGCTGTGTGAACGAGTACACAAGCTTGGCCTGTGGCGCCGCCGCTGTTGATGCGCCACCTGTCTGGTTCCCGCCAAGTTGCAGCTGGTCGACCGTGCTCAGCAGAGCATCGTTCAGCCGATGGATTCGCTCCTGGAGATCAGATTGCGGCGCAGCGCCAGCAAGCTGCGGGTCGTAGCTCTGGCGGCAACTCACGGTCCATTTCGACGCGATCTTGATCGCTTCGTCCACCGAGATCCCCGACACGTTCGAGTAGAACGCGCGCAGCGCCTCGATCACTTCGCAGCGCACCTGCACGATCTCGCCGTGCGTCTCCTCGAGCTTCCTGTACGTGGGGGAGCAAGCACGGCGTGCGTCAGTGTCGATATCGTGTCACACGCATAGAAGGAAGAAAGGAGGGGTCACCTCGAGAGCACCTCCACCGTCGCTGTCGTCATGCTCTTCGTCCTGTTGCTTTTTGCTTTTTGCTTTTTGCCAAGTGGAAGTGAAATGAGCAGGTTGACTCGAAATCGTACTTGCGCGAGAATGCTGCCACAAATAGCGTGGGCCACACATTCCATTTTCGCACTTGTATGGATCGATGCGATACGCAGCACACTATCTTTGTAGAAATGTCGTAGACAGCACACTACATTCGTAAGAAATGATATGTGTAGATCTAATCGTGTAAATTCTTTCTCGCTGTTGGCAAAGAATCACAGAAATAGTCGACACAAAATGCTAAATCACAGATATAGAGCATTCAAAGAAGACTTGCAAACACAAGTCAATTCAGAGAAGGCGAGACAAACCCCCAAAAAAGCGCAAGCCAAATCAAAAGCAAGCTCAAGGGCAGACGCAACCACAGATAGACAGATCCATCACCTTCCTCCCCATGGCGACGGCGACGACGACGACGACGACGACGACGACGATGGACGGCCCCGAGCAACTCTACCCGCTCGTGCTGGAGCTGTCCGTCCCCGAGCAGCGCGAGAGTGCGCTGCTGGAGCTCAGCAAGAAACGCGAGGAGTTCCCGGAGCTGGCGCCGATCCTCTGGCACTCGTTCGGCACGGTCGCCGCGCTGCTGCAGGAGATCGTGTCCATCTACCCGCTGCTCTCGCCGCCGCAGCTCACGGCCCACGCGTCGAACCGCGTCTGCAACGCGCTGGCGCTGCTGCAGTGCGTCGCGTCGCACTCGGAGACGCGGACGCATTTCTTGAACGGTGCGTCTTGCGTGCTTCCTGCGTCTTTGTGTGTGCTGTGTGGCTGGTAGCAGACAAGCGCGAGCTGAGAAAGAATGTGGATCCGGAGATTCGCACTAACAGATCTACGTCGTTGTCATCAAATGCACAGCGCACATCCCGTTGTATCTCTACCCATTTCTGAACACTGTGAGCAAGAACCGACCGTTTGAGTACCTGCGCTTGACCAGTCTCGGCGTGATCGGCGCGCTTGTCAAGGTGAGGAAAGGCACAGGCGCCTTCTGTACGTATCGCGATGTATTGACTCGCTAACTGACGATGGGGCGATTCCGCTCTTGTGGTATGGCAGATCGATGACTCGGATGTGATCAACTTCCTGCTGCAAACTGAGATCATCCCGCTGTGTCTCCGCATCATGGAGGCGGGCAGCGAGTTGTCCAAGACGGTGCGTCCACAAAAGGAGTGCTCTTGTGGCGTCGCTACTGGGTTTATGGACTAGCTAACTGTGCATCTGACGGCCAACTGTGCAGGTCGCGACGTTCATTGTGCAGAAGATCCTGCTGGACGAGATGGGGCTGACGTACATTTGCCACACGCCCGAGCGCTTCTACGCCGTCGGCACCGTGCTGAGCAAGATGGTGGGTGTACTGGTCGAGGCGCCGGCTCCTCGGCTGCTCAAGCACATCATCCGCTGCTACCTGCGTCTCTCGGACAACGTCAGGTGCGTTTACGATAGAAAGATTGGTGTTGCTACCCACGATGCACCATGATGCTAACTATCCGTGCGTGTGTTGTGTGTTCACGCGTGATCTTGCAGAGCGAAGGAAGCGCTCCGCCAGTGCCTGCCAGACGCGCTGCGCAGCCACACATTCGACGAAGCGCTGAAGGACGACGTCACGACCAGCCGATGGCTCGCACAACTGATCTACAATATTGGAAACACGGCGGACGCGGGCTCGGCGCAGGGCGGCGCGGTCGGCTCGCGACTCGCAAACGCATGAGCAGAGAGGTAGCTTTTTTTGCTATTTACAGAGGCGCGTAGCTCCTCAGTAGGAAGAACGCAACAGGTAGAAGGAGGAGAAGAAAGAAAGGCGAGGATGAGGACAGGAGCAGAGCGCTGCGTCGAAGGAGTGTGTTTGCTTTGAGGGATTCATGAGTGAGGATATTGTCAACAATTGGACACTCGAACACTGCATCAGAATGGAAGCGATCATTTCTCAACGGAACGAAGGCAGAACTCACTTCAAGATCAATGTCGAATTTGCATCTTTGGATCATTATTCCGAAAGACACAAATATGTCGAGTTTGAGCTCGACTTTTGTAGGGTGATTCCTGAGCAAGTTGGGGATTTCGAGCAGCAAGTGGCTTGAGCATGTTCACAATTCGAGCCAAAAAGCAAAAAGCAAAAAGCATGAGCAGCACCAAGTCATCTGAGCAGCTGGAGGTGGACGCGGGCGACGCCGTGCGCCTGATCCTGCAGTTCCTCAAGGAGAACCGGCTCTTCAACGCCATGCGCGCGCTGCAGGAGGAGTCGCAGATCAGCCTCAACGCCGTGGACTCGGCGGACGCGCTGCTGGCGGACATCGCACATGGCCGCTGGGAGAGCGTGCTGCAGCAGACCAAGGCGCTCGAGTGCAGCCCCGCAGCCATGATGGAGCTCTACGAGCAGATCGTGCTAGAGATGCTGGAGATTCAGGAGCACGAGGTCGCGCTGCAGCTGCTGCGCAACACGCCGGCCATGGCGCAGATGAAGAAGAGTCAGTCAGAGAGGTGCGTGGTGGCAGACTTTACGCATGTGGATGTGTGGTGGCGATGCGTTCTCGCATAGGGATGGCTGACTGACTGACTGGTTGTGCGTGTGATACCGAATGTGTGGTTTCTGTAGGTATCTGCGTCTCGAGAAGGTTGCGCAGAAGGCGATTTTCGACCCCGTGGACGCGTACGCCGGGTCGTCCAAGCAGAAAAAGCGCGACGACATCGCGCAGCTTTTCAAGACAGAGGTGCGTGCGTGTGTTCGATTGGTTGTCCTCAACATGTAACGATGTATATTTGCTTACATCACACCACAGCTACGAATTCTAATAGCTGTGATATTGCATTAACAACCTCAGGTCACCAGTGTCGCGCCGTCGAGGCTGCTTTCGCTCTTGGGACAGGCGCTCAAGTGGCAGCAACTGCAGGTGCCTTTGTGCATGCCCGTTGAGTGTCCAACATGCTTATGGTAATGCTGATTGGACGGATGAATTGTTGTATGCTATAACACAGGGCGTCATTGCACCTGGCGCAGACTACGACTTGTTCCGCGGCGGTCAGAAGGAGACGATCGTCGAGCGCACGGAGAAAGTGGTCCGCAAGTCCGCCGGCAAAATCAAATTCAGCAAGACGTCGGTCCCGCAGTGCGCGCAGTTCAGTCGCGACGGCCGCATGCTCGTCACGGGCACGAAAGACGGCTTCGTGGAGGTGTGGGACTTTGAGAAGTGCAAGCTGCGCAAGGACCTGGACTACCAGGCAAAGGTAAGTGCGTCATCGTGAGCTCATTGTGGACAGCACCCTAGGACTAACTGACTGATTGCCTATCAGGACGAGTTCATGATGCACGACGAAGGCGTGACGGCGCAGGCGTTCAGTCGCGACGGCGAGATGCTCGCGACGGGAAGCGGGGACGGCAAGCTCAAGGTGTGGAAGCTCTCGAGCGGCGTGTGTCTGCGGCGCTTTGACAACGCGCACAGCCAGAGCATCCACAGCATCTCGTTCTCGCGTGACGGCACGCAGCTGCTGACGACATCGTTCGACCAGCTGATCCGCATCCACGGACTCAAATCCGGACAGACATTGAAGGAGTTCCACGGTCACGAGAGCTACGTGAACTCGGCGGTGTTCTCCAAGGACGGCTCGAGGATCATCTCGTCCTCCTGCGACGGTACGGTGAAGATCTGGGACACCAAGACCGCCGAGTGCCTCCACACGATTCGTCCTCCAAACCAGAACTACGGCACAGAGGTGGACATTGTGAGTGTCCACGTGGTGTCCTCCCCCGAGATCAGCAAAATCAGCAAGAGCGCAGAGAGCATTCTCATCTGCACGCGCACGAATTGCATGTTCCTCCTGGCGATGGACGGCGAGCCGCTGCTGACGTACAAAGTGGACCCGATCTACGAGACGAGCATGGGCGTGTTCGTCGCGTGCGCGCTCTCGTCGCGCGGCAAGTGGCTCTACGGCGTGACCGACAAAGGCTACATCCTCAGCTACACGACGGCGACCGCGGCGCTCGAGAGCTCGATGCAGATCAGCAACGGCGACGCGTTTGGCGTGGCGCACCACCCGCACCGGAACATCGTCGCGACGTTTGGCAGCGACGGGTACGTGCGCATGTGGAAGGCATAAGGAATGGTCCGAAACTATAGGAGGCGTTCACCGAGTAACAAACATACAAAGTGGTCTTGACGCAATTGAAAGACATGTGAGCAACCTATTTCGTAAACATCAGCGGCAATGGCTCTTTCATCCCACCTACAGAGATCCCGTAAGCACACAACAGCAGAGACGCGCTTGAGTCATTGTCAGAGAACTCATACAGCAAAGAAGTTGGTGTAGCTGCTCACCGATGTTGGACGGTCGAGGAGACGAAGATCGGAGCGGAGCGTTCCGATCGCTCGCAGAGTCGACAGGCTGAATGCGTTCAATGGACAGTGACAACAAGAGAATTAGACCAAGAGCCCATAGCGCAGCGCTTGGTTAAGCAGCGCAACTCCAGGATTCGAGACCGCGATGATGTCGCGCATGTCGGCGTCTCTATCATCACCATGGAAGGATCGCTCTCTCGCCTGCTGCAGGCTCGCAACGATGCTGTAGAGCAGCGGCACGTGTGTGAAGCGCGGGTCCTCCTCGACTGCATTGGACGAACAGTAGTGACTCACACCATGTGGGCTTCACGTAGCTCAATATTGCATGCAAAAGTGACTTACTGCTGAGCTCTTGGGACAAGAACTCGCGATGGAACGGTTTCTCGGCTGGCTGTCCGGACTCTGCGGTAGATGTACGAGCGCACGAGCATGACGATCTCAGTGTCCTCTCAGCAACGCGCGCATCCAGCGCCAAGAAGCGCTTTGCTTACCTGGCAGGAACACGGAGAGCGCGTGGCGGTAGCCGTTGTACTCCAAGTACTCGCGGACGAGCTCGTTGATGATCAGGTTCTCGTTCGACAGCTTGGGCTTTGGCACATCCTGTCCGTCGGTTCACATGGCACACACACTCACATGTAAGACTCCATTTCCTCTGGCGAGCACACGACTTGAATACCTAATCGTGCCTGGTCGTCGAACACCGCGAAGATCTCCGCGCTTTGATCTGGCCGAGCGACCCGCGCGCATCCAGCGTCTCCTTCAGCACTGCAAACGCGCAAGAGGCAGGCAACAGGAGTGCGTCAGTACACGACCGCCACTATCTCTACGCGCACCTTCTACACCGACCTTCCTTGAGGTCGGACAGGTTCGTGTGACTCGCATTGCTGGTGGTGCTCATTGGTATCCAGACGCTTCTTTGGCATTCATTCATGTGAACGACAGCGAAAGTGACACAAAAGCGAGTGCAGTGAAAAGGCGACTCTGATCGCACTCGAAAGGTACTTTCGCCTTTTCATGTGGTTCCAGCTACCCCGGTAGTTTCACTATCGAGATTGGCTGCTTGAGAAATGCTCGCACATTCGCGAATGCTCGACGACGAGAAGGAAAGCACTCCCAAGCGCGCGCGTGAAGAAGAAGAAGAAGAAGAAGAAGCGAAAGAACAGACAGAAGAGATGCAAGTGACCGTCACGTCCGCAGACGGCGACGCCGTGGGTCAAGTGGCCATCGAGCCTCAGCAGACGATCGCCGCCATCGCCTCGCAGTTGCAGCAGCAGGTACGATCGTCGTCGTCGTCGAGCCGAGCGATCTCTCGCTTTCTTTTTCTGCCGATGTCTAAATACTGACGTTGCTTTTGTGTGCGTGTGTGCAGTTTGGGATCCCACCAGCGCTCCAGCTTCTTCTCTTCAACGGGACCCCGATCGGCGCGAACCAAACGGTACATAAGAAAGATACGCGTGCTGTTTGTTTGTTTGTTGTGCATGTGGGTGGGTTTCTGACTGAACAGTGATGCATCTTGATGGGATATAGTTTGAGCAGGCGGGCGTGAAAGACGACGACCTGCTCGTGGTCATGCGCAACCCATCGGCTTCCGCGCCGCCAGCGCGCGCTCCAACTGCAGGGGGAGCGCCAGCGGCGTCGTCGTCGTCGTTGCTGCCGAACATCGCGGGGTTCACTGTGCGCACGGGAATGAAGCTGCACGAGATCCCGGTACGCACTTGCAACCTCTTGCTGTTACGCATTGCTTGTGAAGAGCTCCGCGAATAGGAGCTGCTTGGTTTACTCACCGCTGTGTGTTTGTGGATGCTGTCCTCTCCTCGCAGTCGGCTGCGTCCCCTGAAGTGCTGCTTGAGATCATGGAGAAGAACCCGCACCTTCTCCCAGAGGTAACGTACACAAGTCGCTCTGGTGACTTGGTGGTGCCTGCGTAAGATGCTCACTGCATGCTATTGTTTGGCGTACCATTAGTTGGAGGAAGGCAACCCAAAGCTCGCGAATGCGCTGAAGACAAAGAGCGTCTCGGTAGGGTTCCACGTGTTTGCTGGTTGCGTCATGTATGAAAAGCGCAAAGAGCTACGTCATTGCTAACCGTGGACATTTATATGCCTATCTCATGCAGGAAGTGCGCATGGTGCTCATGCAGATCCACATGGAGGCGGCGTCGCGCCAGTTCAAGGAACAGGAGGAAGTGATGTCGCTCGAGCGCAACCCGTTCGACGCGGCCGCGCAGGCGCAGATCGAAGAGCGCATCCGCCTCAGCAACGTGCAGCAGAACATGGAGATCGCGATCGAGGAGATGCCCGAGGCGTTCGGCCGCGTGTCGATGCTCTACATCCCGTGCGAAGTCAACGGCACGCAAGTGAAGGCGTTCGTGGACTCTGGCGCGCAGTCCACGATCATGTCGTCTGTAAGTTGTCGTGATGCTTGCTGCCAGTTGGTTCATTTGGTGATCTCATCATGTTTGTGGGTGTAGAGCTGTGCGGAGCGATGCGGGATCATGCGCCTCGTGGACAAGCGCTTCGCTGGCCAGGCCGTCGGCGTGGGAACCGCGAAGATCATTGGCCGCGTGCACATGGCGTCGCTGAAGATCGGCGACAACTTTTACAACTGCAGCTTTACGATTTTGGACCAGCAGGTACGTGCATCCACGATCGTCAAGTGGAGCCTTTGTGTGGTGATCGGTGTGCGCAGCAACAAACTCTAGTGCGACGGTGTTCCTATTGCGTAGGGTGTGGATTTTCTGTTTGGACTCGACATGCTCAAGCGCCACTTGGTACGTGCCACCGAATGCGACTGACTGGGTTTCCTATCGGATATGCGCAATTGCCGAGCCTAACAACACTCTTTCTTCGTTTGTGGGCTGCAGTGCTGCATCGATCTGCAGAAGAACGTGCTCCGTCTCCAAGAAGGCTCGATCGCCCACGAAGTGCCGTTTCTCCCTGAACACGTACGTTTCGACCAGCTGGCTGGTCCTCACAGTTCGCTGTCAGCTCCTCAAGTGCAATGCGTGCTGACCAAACCTTGCTTGCTATATGTATGCTGTCGATGCACCACCATCAGGAAATCCCGCTGTCTGAGCGCGCGGACGGAGCTCCTCCAGCAGCGCAAGGAGGTCCTCCAGTTGTTGCTGTCCCACCTGCGCCAGTTGCGCAGCCATCTGCGGCTGGAGGCGAGAGCCAAGAGCCGAAGATCGAGCAGCTGGTGGCGCTGGGCTTTGACCGCCAGCGGGTGCGTGCTTTCTTGCGATCTGCTGCTGGTGCGCGAGGTTGTGTTGTGTTGACGATTTCTTTCTGCTTTGGGTTGCTGTTTGTCATCAGGTGATCGAAGCGCTGGCGTCGACGAATGGGAACGTCGAGATGGCTGCGGGACTTCTATTCGAGACGCTAGGGTAGTTTTGCGATAGAACATCGAGATAATCAGGTTGACTTGGTTTTGTGAGGTTTGTGTGAGCGCAGTTCTGGAAGGAGTGCTGTTTTACTGCAAGTTGTTTGTCAAAAGCGCACCTTAGAGTCTGACTTCCTGCTGTGAAAGCTCCATACTTTATCCCCGCCAAGTAGTTTTAGGTTCGCCACACCACGCTTTCATAACAGAAAAAGCGCTTTCAAAGGCTTAAAAGGAAAGAAGAAGACAAGACGCGTCTAGGCATCCAGCACAAAATGGCAGAGGACGAGTACCGTGACGACCTCTACGAGATCCTCGGGCTCGAGGCGGCGGCGGACGAGAAGGAGGTCGCGCGCGCGTACAAGAAGAAGTCGCTGCTGCACCACCCGGACCGCGGCGGAGACGGTGCGCTTTGCTCATTGCTCGCTCTCTCTGTCTCTCGTTAAGCCCCACAGTTGGCGACAAGCTCATGGTATTGTTTGATTGATTGTCTGCTGCAGTGAAGAAATTCCTGGAACTCAAACATGCGCGCGATGTGCTGCTGGACCCGAAGAAGAAGGAGCAGTACGACAAGAAGCTCTCGCACGATCTCATGGCGAAGAAGAAGCAGCGCGAGCGAGAAGCCGAGCTCGACGGCAAGCGCCGCCAGATGCGTGACGGTGCGTTTTGTTTTTCTTCTCTTGGTCGCTTTATTACCCACCAGCGAACGAACACACGCGATACGATAGACTGACTGTATTTGTCTGCTTTTGTCATGCATCACAGAGCTGCTGCGCAAGGAGCAGAGCCACGACCTGAAGCACAGACAGAGACGCGAGACAGGCACCAGCGGACAGTACCGCAAGAGCGACCTGACAAAGCTGCGCGAGAAAGGGCTCGCGCGCCAGAAAGAGATGGAGGAGCGACTCGCTCGGGACGCGCGCCGCCGCGAGGAAGTGGACGAGCTCAAAGAGACGCTGGCATCCAGTGCGTTTGTTGCGCTTAGTGTCTTTGTGATGTGGAGATGTTGGCTTTCGTGGGTTGAACAACCAGCTGACGCTTTTCTATCGGTTCGTGTGCACAGGGTCGGCGTCCAAGTCTCAGCGCACAGTGACAGTGAAATGGGACAAGAAGCAGTTCTCGCAGTCAGACGACTCGCTGAGCCACGCGTTCCGAGCGTACGGCGAGATCGAGTCGATCAAGATGAAGTCGTCGTCTGCAAAGATCGTGTTCGCGTCTGCGTCGTCAGCGGTACGTCCGCATCAGCGCGCTGTTCTGTCTCTGTCTATTTCTGTCGAACGCTTCCACTCACAACACTCGTATTTTGTTTCGACTGCATGCATGTCCATCCATCAGGCCAAGTCCGTGCGGATAGAAGCCCACAAGCCGTGCTGGCGAGAAGTGTCGATCCAGGGACACATCGTCGAAGCGGAAGAGCACAGAGAAGAAGAGGCGGCTCGCGCTCGCAGCTACTCTGCGGACGGCGGCGCTGGTGAGCTCCCCAGTGGACCCATTTCGTTGCGCCAGCATCTCGATTACGAACGCCGCGTGCTCGACAAACTGCGAGAGAAAGCACTGCAGCAGCAGCAGCAGCAGCAGCAACAACAGCAGCAGCAGGGGTCGGGAATCCCAGCAGTTTGATCAGCAGAGCCGCCATTTCAAGCAGACAGATGAATTAAGTACGCCACATTCCCTTTGACGAGAGAGCAAACAAACGTGGCGTTACGCTCTCTTGTCTATCTTCGTTTCTCCATGGACGCCGTCATTTGCTGGAGAAAGCCGGCCCACACTGCAGAGATGCTCACGATTTCGTGACCCTTGCAGCGCATCAAGAAACAACACATAGCCAATTAATTAAGAGCTAGGTGACGAAAAGGGATCAAGACTCAGCAAGCGGTGCGGTGTGCGTACCACGTCGTTCAGATGCTCCAGGTTCTGGTTGAGAATGTGCACATTCGAGACCGCTTCCTGCATTTCCTGTCATTGCATGAACAATATACACCAGTGTCAGCTGAAGGTACCCACTGTTTGCGTTTGTGTTTGCAAGATGCAAGCACGTCGTGTGCGCACGCACCTCGCGGATCTCCTCCTCCAAGCGCGCCTTCTCTCGCAGAAACCACGCCTGCACAGCACAATGCAAACGCCAAAGCAGCGCAACACACATACCCACGCCAGTTAGAGCAGCAGCAGGAGCTTGCAGTCGTCCACGCCACGTACGCGATCCGCTCCTTGCTGCTCCATTTTCGTTGCCGCGCTTTTCAGAAAGTCATTCAAACACTCGGACACAAAAGTCGATTGCGCTTCAATGCGAGGTTTTGAATTCAAAGCGACCAAATCCAGCATCTTTCCAGCACCTCCTTAAAGCGGCATGCGCATCAACATGATTTAGAATTTGAAAGCGAATCGTATCAGCTAAAGTATCCCACGTCACTTAATTCGAATCGACCCTCAAAGCGTGAGGTTTTATGTTTTGAGATCGAGTTTGCTCAGATATTGTTTGTGATCGAGTCGAGCAAAATCTCACATGGACACCGAAAAACACCTACGCGAACCCCTCTTCGAACGAGACGGCCACAAGATGTGCTGATACCGCTCCTCTGGGCTGCAAAAGCAAATCACGAATGCCGAGACGTCGAGCTTCCGCTTCGAGTCATCGGCAAGATCGAGAATCTTGCTCAGAGTCGCTCCTTCATCCTAGAACGACAGGAATCGGTCCTTGTTTGGTTCGGGCAGGCGGCAGATGTCCTCTTGAGCGTCCTGCGTTCCGTGGCGATTGAGACGTTTCGATCAAACTTCTCCGTCGCAAGTTCAGACAATGTCTTGAATGTTGGGCATCCCTCCCCGAACGCCGATGCCCTCAACTCTCCTTCTTGCACTTCGCTGAGAGCTCGTTGGACATCACGCGAATGAGTAGGTCTGCTGACTGACTTCTTGCTGCGAATCTGGGAATGAAGGTATTGGCTTTAGCAGGGATAAGTGCACAGAAACAACCCATTGGTGTCGTAATATGTGAAAGTGTGGATGGATTCGTGTGCTGTTTAATCCACACTCTCTTATAATCAAATAACCTTCATTACGAGGTTTTTCATCATCTTTGAGAATAATCGATTGTTGATAAACCTCATTTTGTCATTACCTCAATAAACAACACGCATATATCATCAACTTTGGGAGGGAGATCGGCATCTGGCTTTTCCGACTGAAAACAAAAAACAAAAGCAGAGGGGGAGATCGGCATTTGAGGTTTTCCGAGACACAGAGCAAAGACGCAAGATCCAAGAACGAAGCGAAGATATGAAGTCGCTGGCGCTGCTGCTGCTCGTGACGCTCGCGGCGCTCTTCTCCGCCACCACTGACGCCGTGCAGTTCGACGTGCGCCGCCACTTCGAGAAGTGTCTGAGCGACGAGGTCGCGCAGGGGAGCCTCGTGGTGATCCACTACAACGTGATCGGCGGCCGCAAGGGAAAGACGGGCGTGTCGGTCACGATCACGGACCCGCTGCGCAAGTACCTCAAGCAGGACTCGGACATCGACATGAGCTCGGACGACTTCCACAAGTTCTCGTTCCACGCGGACGCCCCCGGCACCTACTCGGTCTGCTTCTACAACATGAACGACAACCCGGTGCGCATGATGCTCGACTTCAAGCACGGCGTCGAAGCCAAGGACTACTCGGAGGTCGCCAAGCGCGAGCACCTCATGCCGGTCGAGAAGGAGCTGCGCAAGATGGAGGACACGGTCGACGAGATCCACCGCGAGATGCTGTACATGCGCCAGCGCGAGGCGGCGATGCGCAACACGAACGAGTCGACCAACTCGCGCGTGCTCTGGTTCAGCTTCTTCTCGATCGTGGTGCTCTTGGGCATGGGCGTGGCGCAAGTGCTGTACCTGAAGAAGTTCTTCAAGAGCAAGAAGCTCATCTAAGCAGTGTGCGTCCAGCGGGTTCTCGTGTTGGGCAGGGGTGTGTGGGTCTTCTGTGCAGTCGCGTGTCTGCATGTGGCGTGTGACGAGCCAGGCAGCCGCAAATGCGATCCAAGGAGCGTGATCGCATTGGGGAGTGGACCTATCCGTTTTTCGATTCGATTCGACGCAAGTCAAGGCGCGCCTGCGAGCATTTACAGCAGGAGTAGAAACACTGGACGCTAGATATACAATAAAAAATGCACTTTCACAAAAATAGCCAGCAGCTGAATTTTGCTTCAACTTGCCGCTCGCTTCGTAGTTGAAAGGGTATTTGATTCCGCAGCCTTCTGTGATAGACCCAACAACGCAGGGGCTTCTAAAAATGTCAGTGGATACATTTTGCGAGGTTTCCACCTCCCGCGTCGTTTCGTCTGCTGCGCGCATTGGACGTTGGTTGCGCATGCAGCCACAGCAGCACACGCCCGCGCAGCAATCGACCGATCACCACCGCCGCTATACGCCGCACAGCAGCAGCGCGAAGATGCTGAGCGCCAACACCACAGCGATGGTGCGAGGAGGGGGCGGAAGGCGTCGACGCGCCACGAGTTGGACGACGACGACGAGTTCGACCATCACGCCTCCTGGCTCGACGACGCTGACGATACTGACGGCAGCGGTGACGAGGACGCTGCTAGCGATGACGGTGGCTATCAGTCCGAAGACGCACTTGCAGCTATAGCACCGGTGGAAGCACCCGAAGAAGAAGCGAATGGTGGAGAAGAACAAGACACGGTGATCCTGTGGCTGACGAGTGATACCGATGTGCACGATGGTCACAACAGCGATGGTGGTGATGATGGCGAAGACGAAAGCGAAGAGAGACCACAAAAACACAGTAGGCGCCGCTCGCCAGCAGCAAGGGGTCGAGAGCAGAGCGAGGTGGAAATTGAGGACGATGAGACAGTCGGTGACTTCTCTGACGATTGGACCGACGAGTACCTCGCGATGGACGCGAAAGCGTCGGGATCTACAGTGATGCACTCGACTGAGACAACGAGCAAAGCGAGTGCTTCTGCCGCGTTGCTGCAACTGCTGCCCGTGTGGTGACTGAAGCCAAGCCAGGTGAGAGCACAGACTCTAGGAAGAGTGGACTGAAGAGACTGTTCCCAGGGTACGAGTCCAGCATCAGTTCACTCCGGAATGAGATCAATTTGGTGGAGGAGGCGACAACGCCATCTATGACACTCAACACCATTCCTCCCCTTCCTACTCCTGCTGTGGCCGCTCCCACTCCAAATCCTGATCGCGCCACGGCATCATCGTCTGCTGGCTCGCTTCCTCGATACCAAATACCACAACCAGAGAAGCCATCAATCGTCGAAGCGCGAGTGCATCCGATCTCAGTCACTACTGGCAAGGAGAGCGAACGCCAGAGAGCACCGCTTTCACCAAGCTCTCTCAAGCGCGCCAGCAGCGTCTATTTGTCCCCCACGTCAGCTAGCCAAGCGCTCGCGAAGCGTCAGGATTCCCTGTCAGTAGCTTCTGTGAACGTGTCAAGGTCGCAGATGCTCTGGAATTCCGAATCGACGCGAAGAAGCTCTCGGATGCTAGACGAGTGGAAGCGCAAGGAGATCTGGCACGATTTCAAAAGAGCCGAGGAAAATGTATCAGGTCCTCAAGCAAGGAAGATGAGCGTCACTGGGAAAGAAGAAGGCGCAGCGGCGGTGGCGTCTGGGATTCGCCTTGAGGGCTTGCTTCAGAACCCTCGAGCTGAGATCAGTTCATCGTCTTCGCGAGCTGCAGGAACTCCAGTTGTCCGAGTCTCGACAGCTACATCGCCGAGTATTCCTAGTAGTCAGCGCAATAGCACAAGCGAGTCGCTGACCAGTCCGATTCCTGCAGCACCAGTCTTCGAGCCCCAAATCCAAGATCGAAGGCAAACGATCATTTCCGCTTTCCTACCGGAACCCGCGGCATCTGCTTTGTACGCTACTCCAGGATGCTCGAGATCCGAATACGAGCAGATTCTCCAAGAGAAGCGATTTCTCGCCGACGAACTGGAGAACCGAACACGCGTGTCGATCACAGACAAGGAGATCATCAGGAACCTGGGTGAACGAATCCAGCTTCTGGAGAACTCGGACCGCGAGAACAAGTTTCTCAAGGATGAAATCCAGAAGCACGTCATGCAAGAGCTGAGTTCGAAAGAATGACTCGAGACGCTGGGGGATCAGCTCACACTCACCTCAAAAAGCGAAGAGCAGCTCAAGCTTCAGACGCAGTAGCTTTTCGAGCAAAACCAGGCGCTGCAGTCTGATTTGCTCGAGAAAATCGCAGCCGAGGCGTCCAAAATCCAAAAATGGCGCATTTGTCTGCTGAGAAGGAGGACTTGATGCAGGAGCTTGAGCGGAAGGACTCGGTCGCCAGCAAACGCCAGCTTCAAGAGAAAGAGCAGCTGCAGCAGAAAACCATCCGGCGCTTGCTTCGCGTGAAGAGAATGCGCAACTTGAGAGCAGCGAGCGGTCTTAGAAGAAAAAGCGCACTCGCTTCGCAGTCAGCTGTCAGCGTTTCTGGAGTGGGAAGGGCTCGAACTGCCGCTGTCGGTGCTGTCGCTGCCGAAAGACATTGCGATCAACGACTTGAAGGAGCTCTTTCTCCTTCACGCGACAGTCAACCCCGACCCGAGCAATAGCGGTATAGCTGGCGGATCCCAGACAAGTTTGGTTGTTTCAAGCCACGTGAGAGGCAACGGAATGGCTGACGATGCTGCGCCGCGACTGTCGATGGAATCGCTCCTGCGAATGATTGAGTACTCGACGCTTCTTGAAGTCAACCAACTGAAGAAAGAAGGACTGGCGGAGAACATTGTGGGCATTTCCCCGAGTACGCAGCTGAGCGTGGGCTTCTGTTCCAAGATTTCCTCGTCGGTGTGAACAATATCCTTCAGGAAGCTTTCCACGAGAGCCCAAACAAGTCGGAGCAAATGAGAGCCTTCTGGGGGAGTCTTCTTGCGCTCCTTGATCCGTCTCGTTGTGGTGTCAGTGGCGGTGGCAGCAATGGTGGGAATGGAGGAGAGCTCGTGATTTCTGGTCGGTCTCCCTGGGCTGGCAGACTCAGCGACGACATCCTTCAAAACCAAGAAAAGCTGCTCGCTGTGCTTGAGCACGAAACTGCTGTCGTCGAGCGCGCGGTCATGGAGAAGTCGTCACTGAAGCACACATACCCGACATCGGATCGCGCAGCATCCGTAGCAAGCACGTTCTACGAGTATCAGTGCGATCCGATGCTTCCTCCTGAGCCAGCAAACGGAAACTCCTCTCCTGGGCTCTCAAGTTCGTCCGCGATGCAGCTTTCCACGAACTCACCACTCACTGTGCCGGCAGAGATTTACACGAACTGGTACCAGGCAGCCCAGATCCGCGACTTGTCCCTGTCTTTCCACCAGCCGCTTCTCAAAGTGCTGATGAAGTACTCGAACGAAAAGCGCATCCCAAGCCACGGAAACCAGTTTTGCTTCCAGTTGTCGGGCATTCTCAAAATGCTGGAAGACATGAAACTCTATCCTTCGTACTTGTCCAAAGAGGTCATCCACCACGTCTTTGGGAGTCTCTGCGACCGAGAAGGGCTGCTGACACCGCAAGCGTTCACGCTCTTTCTTGGCACCTGCGCGCTGGAATTGCACACGAAATCGCTCTCTGGGAACGCAGCGAAGCCGCCGGTGTTCCCTCTATCGCCACGAGAGATCCTACTCTCGTTCTTCTGCGACTTGGGGTTCCTCGCAGAGAGCGAAGCACCAGCACCGTCTCGGATCTGCTTTGTCGGCATGGAGATCGAGAACATCCTGTGGTCACTCTTTGAGTACTACGCTGCGACCGACGACGACCGAGCAGCTGCACGAGCCGAAGACGAGCGCGTCTCGATGACTGCAGTGAAATTTGCAAAGTTCATGGCCGAGATCGCAGCAGCAGGAGCTGGCGATATCTATCCCCGCGTGATGAGCGAGTCGAGGCGCTTAATGGACTCGACGAAAAGCTCAAGTTCGCCGCAAAAGCAGTGGAAAATGTATTTCGACGAGTTTTACTCTGCGATCTCGTACGTTCAGGAAGCCCGCAACCAGCAAATCGCGTACCCGAATCCAGGCGAAGCGGTTCGCCACTGGATGCAGCAGACCCAGTAGCGCGAAACTGATCTTCTCACTCACTACGAATGCGGCTTCCTCTGGACGACCATGACGTGGCAATTGGTCTGGATCGGCGTCATGAGGTTCAACGGATCGATCTGGTACTTGAGATTTCGAAATGGGTTGCGCTGCGGAGGGACCAAGAACGCGATCTCCTCGTCACCACCACTACCAAGCTCGTTGAGCACCGCGACGTCGCGCTCTTGGTCCACTTTGCTGAAAGACGACAGGAGAATTGGTTTCCCGGATGCTAGCAGAGATTCCATCGTCGGCTGCCATCGCTCTCTCAAGAACGGATGACCGATGCCGGGGTTGAACAGCACGAAAGCGTCCGGAGGGCTCTGGATGCGCTCGAGGACATGCGGGTCGTGGTAGAGTCCGTTGATGTTTTCCAAGTGAATCCGGCTCTGCTGTGGCTGCTGCTGCTTCTTCATACGAAGCGCAGGGACGTGGTCGCCGATGAGTTTGATGTCGAATTTGGTCACTTCAGGGTGGAAAAAGCTGAGCTCTTCCCAGAAATGGCGAGGCATCATCGCCTCTGCGCGAGCGCCGATCACGTGGATCACAAGTTCGTCATGAGCTGCTTGGCGAAGAGCTACGTTTGCAAGCACCGTCAGCGAGACAGAAAGAAGAGTTAGGTAGGCGTCATTGCAGCAAGAGGGTGCTCTTATGCACAAGGCAGCCAGCGCATGTACCTGGCAGGAAGTGGCTGAGCGTCATCACGTACGAGGACGCGGCCGAGACGAGTCGCAGCGCGCGTGGGTCCGCGAGCCATTGCTCGTCGCGCGTGTAGAGCTGGAGGTATTTCTCCCACGAGTCAACGCAAGAAGAAGAAGAAGCCGAAGAAGGAGAGCGAGACGCAGCGATCGACGATGCGATTGACGATGTTGACGCTGATGATGCGGACGGCAGTGTTCGCTTGTTCGCTGTGAGAACTGTGTGCAAAATGGACACAAAGCCGCCAATAAAGTGAGATCCGATGGGACGCGCATGCATGGCATGCACACACTAACAATCCAATGCACTCGCGCAGTGTTCATGCATTGTGCTGTGTTTACGGTAGTCGCACCTTCGGCAAACAGGCGCTTCGCATGGGCTCCTGCGCTGTAGACGCCGTCGCTCGCGATGCTCTGGTACTGCAGCAGCAGCTCCCGGTGCTCGCGCTCCAGCGTGTCTGCGCATTCCTTCAGACAGACAGCACAGATACAACACAGACACGCACGCACGGCCGTTCCAACGTTGACATGGTCGCACTTTTTGCATCAAGAACGATAGAAAACAACCCAAGCGCACGCACGCGAGAACAGGCGAGACGCAGTCCAGAGACAGTGCATAGTGTCGTCGTCGTCGCATCTACGAGCTCAGCGGGCTTTGCGCGTCCGCACTGCAGACACGGCGCCTTCTCCAGCGCAGCGACGGCCGCTGGTGATGGCTGTCGCGCTCGTGCGATTGCGCCAGCCTCCTGTTGGTCGTGCGCGGATGGTGGCGCAGCGGCGGAGCTCAGGAAGCAGCGGGGGATGCGCGTCTGCAGCACCAGCGACTGCGGTGCTCGCAGTGACCTCCAGCAGCCGTAGTGGCGACGCGCCAGAGCCCGCAGTGGCGTCGGCATTTCGCTTTGCTTGCTTTGATCTGCTGTTGATGGTGATTTGTCAGCACAAAAACGATGCTTTTGATTGGCTCAACGTCTCTATTCGTACAGTCATTGTGGTGATCTACAATCCTAGGGTGATCAGTGGTGGGGTGTGTGCTGGTGCTGGTGGCTATCTTCGCTATCATCTCCATGTGCCTCCTCACATGTCGGCAATGTACTTGAGCGCGACCTCGAACATCGTGAGAAAGTAGCCGACCTCACCCAGCATCTTGGACGGGTGGATCATCGCGCCGAGATACTCCTTCGCGACGAGCGGACGCTTCAGACCGCTCTTCACCACGACATAAATATGGATCGGCAGGTAGTCGTCCGCAGTCAGCGCCGAGTTCTCGCGCCACTCGAGGTTCTTCTCGCCGTAGCTCTTGAAAATCTCGAGCGCCGACCGCAGCAGCTCCTGGATCTTGTCGCTCGGCAGCGTGCGCTCGTCGATCATGCCCAGGTAGTGGCACGATTTGCCCCAGTCGTCCTCGGACTGCAGGTGCTCAGGGATCCCAAACTCCGACTGGGTCCGCCCGCGCATCTTCTCGATGTTGTGCGCCAGTCGCGCCTCCATCTCCAAATCGATCGTCGCGCTCACGAGGAACGCGATCTGGCGCTCCAGCGGCACCAGGAGCGTGTCTTCCACCGCGTGGAACACGCAGTCCTCGATGATCGACTGCACACCCACGCTCTGGTCCATGAGCGACATCGTGTCCGCGTACTGCGGACTCAGGTTGTCCAGAATGTACTTCTCGATGCTCGTGACCACATTGCGCAGGTCCTTGAGCGCATCCGCGGCTAGCGCCTTGCCTTCAAAGTTCTTGCACTCGGGACAGACCGCGGCCTCGATCACCACGCACCGGTTCGCGAACGCCTGCATGAACTTGTAGCACGTGTTCCCTTCCACGGTGCTGCCGTTGTTCAGACTCATGAACAGGTCGTATGTGAGCCATTTCGGCTCGAGCGGCTCGCCAGTCGTGTCGATTTTCTCCAAAGACGAGATGAACTCGCTCGAGCACATTTCCAATTGGAACTCGCGCAGCACTTCGAGGAAGAGCGCCGAGGACGGCTCGAGCGCCGCCAGGTTGCGCAGGAAGCCCTCGATCTCGCCCTTGCGCCGCGAAATCGTCTCGAAACTCGGGTTCCGGAAGCGCCGTCGCGGGAACGGCAGCTCCAGGATGAACTTGAGCTGCTCGATCTCTTCAGGCGTGGACGCTTTCTTCGCCATCACTTTGATCTGCAAGAGGGTAGTAGCACGATCAAAATCGAATGAGGATGCCAATATCCACAACCTGACAATCCACTGTCACATAAATCAGCAACAACGCACCTTTTTCCGCAGCAGGTAAAACTCGTGGAAGCGCTTCTTCGCGGTCCAAAACACTTTGGTGTGCAGGTCCTCGACGTGCACGATGTACTCGGTCACGGCCGGCATGGACGTGATGATCTCTGCGCGCACGACGCGGATCGACAGCCCCGGACGCAGCCCCGGGAACGCCCACTTTGCGTAGCTCTTCAGCGGCGTCCCGCGTGACCGCGTGTGGATGCCCTTCAACGGACAAAAGAGCAGCGGCGGCAGCGGCGGTAATGTGTGGAGCATGGGTGTGAACGGCGCCTTGCCGCCTGCTGTGACTGCTGTGAGAACGGGCGTCGCATGGCACAACTCGCTTGGTGGTTTGCTGCTCGCAGCGGCGGCAGCATCGCGCGGGTTGCTGAGCTTGTGGGGGGAGTTTGCGAGCAGCTTCTGACTCTCGGTCTGCTTGAGACTGTGCTGGTGGGGCTGGTCGCTCTCCTGGTGCTTCTCGGGATGCTGAACATGTCGGTGAGTTGTACAGCGTTTATAGAAAAAAATCAGTCTCCACAGACAAGCAGACGTGCAAACACAGCGATAATCAATCGACCGTACCTTGTGTGGAGAGCCCATGGCGAGCATGGACCTGGATAAATGCTGTAAGAAGCGGCTCTCGTTGTGCAGCGACATGCGCATCGCGAGTTTCCACACGACGTGGCTCGCGAGACTCGAGTTCGTGGTCAGCAGCGCCGCCGCCGTCGCATCCTTGTCAGCCACCACCGCCACCGCACCTGTCTCCGACACGTCCTTCGCTGCGTCCTTGGAGCTACTGCTGCTACTGCGCTGCAGCAACGAGAGCGAGAGCGGCCGCTTCTTCTTCTTCGGCTGCTGCTGCTGCACCAGCAACTTGGGCGAGTGGACGGGGAAGTCGCTCAACTGCTGAGCGAGGAGCTCATCGCCGCCGTCGATGGACGAGGACGGACTGGTGCTCACGGTGTCGGCGCTGCCCTTCCTGCGCACGAACGCGAGCATCGCCAGCGCTGCTTCCTGCGGTCGTCCCTGCTTCCCTGCCTGTCGTCCCCTCTCACGCACGCGGGCGAACGAATGCTTCAATTGCTTCTTGGCGAACAGGGCACAATCACGACTGCGCAGACACTCGCTACCAGCATTGCCAAACGAAAGATCAAGAAGACAACAGCAGCTCATTTCCACACACGAATATTCAGACCTCGGATCGCATTAAAAAGGGTATTCTTTTTCAGCGTCTTCTCAAACAGACGTGAAGGCAAGTGAGAAAACTCTCGCGTGGCAAGCATCAAGTCTGGAAGACTCGCCGTCATCATCCGTTCCCTCTCTCCTCACTTTTCGCAGGTGAGTCTTTCCCCGAACCCTGGTCTGGATAATCTGGCAACGGTACTCACCACGATAGTACCGTCGACCTTGTCTCAATTGATACGAACCGCATCCACAACTTTGCAAAGTGACTGACGACCGAATCATCATTGACTGTGAGTTGACAGCTCGCTATTCTCGTTGAGAATGCCAGGTCACACACGACTGCAATAGAGGTCGCTCAGAGAGGAGAAAAATACACACAAAACGAACAATATCGAATAGTATGAAATAGTTTTCGTGCGATAAAAAGCTGTGGAGAAAGACAGTTTCAACTGGTGGAATAACCTCAATCAATGATGTAGACATTTTTGATAGCAAATCAACAGCTTGAACATCTGTTCCATAGTCGTGCTTGCTCTTCGTGTGATGAGATTAGCTGTGCGTGCTCGAAAACACCCTCATCGGAAAAGTGATGGTGGCAAATTTGCATTTGTGCAAAACTTTCTGATCCATATTTATCGTTAATCAAACCAGGTTACCACTGATATTCCGTCTATTGGGCTGTAATGCACGACTCACCAACATTATGACAGTATTCTGAACAATGATCAATATCTTGACTTTTTTGCTGTTGAAAGCACTCGAAACGTACACCAATGTCACCACGATACACGGTTTATTCGACTTGGTTATATACCAGTGTAAAAAGAAGAAGAATGGCGATTTCAGGCACTCGCAGGCACATCGTTTCTCGCACGCCAAAAGAAGCAATGCCAGGTCGCCACTGCGAAAAATCTACGCAGTAGCCAAGAACAGCATGTTGTCAACCTAAAAATGCATCTCCCCCTCATCAAGGCGAAGATCTCGTCATGCAACGAAGAGAAGGAGGAGCGATTAACACTGGTGGAGACCGACAACCCGTGGAAAGGTGTAACCGGGCGTTCCCGAATCACGCAGCACAGTGCACAGAGTGAGGAAGCGTGTGTTCAACACCTTCCGCAAGGACTCGTGACGGGGTTGAGAACGTGCGTTGTTCGCCTGCGTATGCAGAGCGATACGCACAGTCCTC
>JAASFO010000140.1:0-36203 GCA_023333815.1 Globisporangium recalcitrans
ACGACTCGAAGGGCGGCAGCGCCTTGGACGCGTGGATCCAGCGCGGCGAGTGGGACAAAGTGCTGTCTTCGGCAACGAAGCACGGCGCCAAGACACTGACCAAGTACCTCGTGATGCGCTGCTCAAGACTCTGCGAGCTGGGAGAGACGGACACTGCAGTCGAGACGATCGCAGAGTACGGCATCCCGCTCGACTCGGCAGCACTCGCCACGACGGAGCAGATCGTTCGCAAGAGTCTGGGCTGCTCTCAGGAAGTCGAAGCGAGTGCTTCCCACCAGACAGCGCTGACGGAGCTGGCCAAGTGTCTCCGCAAACTCGTCAAGGAACTGCGCGCTAGCAAGGAGTTCCCGCAGACCGAGGCTCAGAGGTTCGAGCAGCTGCTGCTCGTGACGCATTTCTTCGTCGCGAAGACCCAGGCGGCCGCTGCGGGTCTGGACGACGTCGCTGCCAAGATCAGCATGTCGCTGCTGCGCTTCATCGGACTGCTCCCGGCGGACAAGATGTTCTTTTTGGCAGGAGCTGCCGCGAGACAGAAGAAATGGTTCAGCCCGGCGTTCGTGTCCTTTAACCGCTACTTGGATCTGTGCGAGGCGATCGACGACGGCGACGCGAGCGACCTGGACAACACGGACTTTCTCGGCACGGACATCCCCACGCCGCTCGAGTTCGCGCTCCCGGACACGCAGTTTCTAACGGATGAGAGTGCGCGCGAGGAGATCCGCGACTGGGTGCTCACGATTTCCATGGACCAGCAGGCGCAGGAGAAGCAGCCCGAGCGCGCGTGCGGCCAGTGCAAGGCGATGATCTACGAGGGCACGCTGCAGTGCGCCGAGTGCAAGGTCAAGTCCGAACCCTGCATCATCACGGGCTTCCCGGTCGGCGCCAAGACGACCGTGCACTGCACGACGTGCAAAGTCATCGCGGACCGCGAGACGTGGAACAAGTGGGTCAAGCAATTCGGCAGCTGTCCGTGGTGCGCCGCGCCGCAGAAGATGAGTTACTAAACAGTGAGCACGACCTCATGGGAGGGAGATCTTGACTATTACGCGAGTTGACCCTATATCCTGCGTATCCCGACTAAATTGCATGCGTGTGAGATAGTGACTACATGGAGCTCGACTTGTGCTAACTGAGCAAACAGTGGGAAGCGGTGGCACATTTGACTCGTGCAGTCACTCACTCACTCACCTTCCGTATCCACCGGCGGCCACTCCAGTTCGGACAACCCGCAGGACGGGAGCGCACCGACGGATTCCAAGGTGCGCACGATTTGCTGCGCAGGGATCGCGGAGTTCCGGCAGCCTTGCATTTTCAACAAAACGAACCAGCCGCAGGAGGGACAACAAACAATACGTCACACAGCCAAGACGAATAATGGCGCAATACAGTCGAGCTGCAGACACACACACAAATAGTGCACGCACGCACCTCCGCAAAAGTGCAGCCCGATGACGCTCGTGTCGCTGCTCGCTACCACCGGCGCGCCGGAGGAACCCCCTCGCGTGTCCAAGAGGTACCCGAGGCTATCGTTCCTCGCATTGCAGCTCGACTCACTCAGCGACACGACGCGACCGTATTGCCTGTTGTGCTTGAGCGCGATGCGCTTGCCGACCCCTGCCGGGTGCTGCGGGATGAAGATCTGGTCATCCAGGACCGCGTCACCTGCGCGCATGCTGAGAAAGCCGTAGTCCGCGACCATTTGCTGCAGCTGCGCGGGGGAGAGGCGCGGCAAGAGCAGCGCAAAGTCCCGGAAGTGGAACACGAGGAACTGCGCGCCGCTGTGGTGCACTTCAAACGACGCATTCTCCTTTGGACGCTTCTGTTGATGCAGCTCGCCAGAGTGACAGCCCGCGCTAAAGTCCACGGACCGAATCGACCTGACGCTCTTGCCAGCGTCAATAGCAGCCACAGGTTGCGAGCCCTCCGCCCACAGAAGAAGCACCATCGCTGCTGCTGCCAGCAGCTCCATCCATCTCGTTGCCATGACGCGAGCGCAGCACTCGCATGTTGTTTTGCTGCGTCCACATGGGTCCAAAGTGACTGTCCAGCGTCGTCCAAAAAGATTCGTGCGTCTCTTGAAGATCCATCTAGTCTGTTTGCTTTCGGAATGCTGTTGCACCTTAAGTGGTGCATGTGTGCGTGTGGGGAGTGGTCGATGGATAGTGGTGTTGGTGGAGCTGTCAGAAGCAGACTGGCTTAAACTCAATGAGTAAGGAAACTAACGCTCTACCTGACACGTAGAGCTCCGTTGCGGACTTGGCTGTCTGCTCGGTTTTCAATTTTTTTCTGAGGGTGGAATGGCCATTTTGCATGGACTCTGAGGGATGTTGCCAGCCGCGTACTTTAGCAGGAAGGCAGTGAACTTAGTGTCCAAAAGGTCAGTCTCCTCACCCTACAATCAATGTTCACACGCATTCACTCGTCGAGCTGTACCGTACCTGCTCGCTTAACTGACGGATCGGACTTTAGCAAGTCAGGAGAGTGTACTGTACTGACCTCGAATGCAGGACCCTCACATTTCTTCCTGTCCAACTTCACAGAAAGAGGCGAAATGGTGAGAAAGCGTGCTCGATGACAGAGGTGACGAGCGTTTGTCTGTCTGTCTGTATGTGCGCGCTGACGTCTTTATTGGGTCACGCGAATAGCCGTCGCAGTCGAAATGGGAGAAGGTACTCTACACCACGCAGCCGTTTGAGGACAACTACGTGGACGACACGTTCCTCGAGCAGATGAAAACCAACGGTACGCGCCTCAGGTGTGCTTGCGTGCGTGAGTGCCTGCTGCTCGCTCAAGGGCTCTCTTAATGACGAAGCTGGGCTCTCTCTCTCTCTCTCTCTCTCTCTACATGTGTACTGTACAGCGAATGTGAAGGAGCATGACTACTGGGGCATGGTGCGCTCGTCCACCGCGATCACGCAGCAGATCTGCGCAGTGCTGATCTTCTTTGTACGTTGGTCGTAGTTGTGCCGCAGTCGCATTCGGAACAGCTGATGGAGTGTGTGCATTGCTTGCATGCTGTCTGTGCAGTCTGTGTTTGAGTCCATCCGCCAAGACATCATCTCGGTCACGCTGCTCGGCGCAATCGACGTGTTCCTCGCGGTCGCTGGCTACGCGATCCTGCGCTTCCGCTTCCGCATCGCGCTGCGTAAGTGCCGCACACACACACACCATGTCAACCCATTGCTTGGTGCAGTAAGGGTAACTTTGTGGCGCTTGCTCGTGATGCTGCTCTCTCGCACAGTCGCAATGGACGCGCTGAGCTCGAGTCTGCTCTTCTGCGCGACGCTCTCGATCCTCTCGCCCGTGCTGCGCACACTGACCAAGTCGTACGCGAACGACACGATCTCGGCGCTCGCGTCCTTCCTCGCGTTCCTGCACATCGTCAGCCACGACTACAACTACGTCAACTCGGGCATCGGCCGGTACGCTCCTGTGTCTATTGTGCGGATCGAATGGACTCACATCTACACAGAGGCGAGCTGACCACTGTGCACATGCGCAGCTTTAGCGGCACGATCTCCCTGAACGCCGCCATCTTCACAGCCGTGCTGCTGGGCTCGCGCCTCCAGTCGAACGAGCACGTGTTCGCGTTCATCTTGCTCGCGATCGAGATCTTTGCGCTCTTCCCGATCTTCCAGCGCGAGGTCAAGGTACGCAAGTCGCACACACAAACATAAACAGACTCGCGCAAGAGCTGTTTGCTGCTTGTTGTGTAGAGTTGTTTGTTTGTGCTACAACAGCTCACACGGCTTGCTTGTTTTGTTTGTTGGTGTGTGCAGAGAAACTCAGAGCGCGCACATCTGGTGACAGCCGCGGCGCTGTTCTTGCTGTCGACGTGCCTGACGTGGCCGATCTCACGATTACTCTCGGTCGTGAGCGCGCTCTTCATCGTGTTCCTGTCGTTCGTCAGCCCGCTCTGGTTCATGCACGTGCAAGAGTACAAAAAGTGCGTGTCTCTTGCGCGTTGCGTTCCATGTTGCGTGTTTGGGGCTGTTGTGCTTGCGTTGCCTCACTCTGTGCTTGCTTGCGTTGTTGTGGTTGTTTTTGTTGTTGTTGTTGTGCAGCGAGATTCTCGGTCCATGGGACATTGCGCACATCCAGCCAGAGCAATAGCCAAGCGCGCCACAAGCAAACAACAGCAAAAGCAACCAGTGACCTCCCCCCCTCAATATTTCACTCATCATGCTCTTCTCTCTAGCTCTCTCTCTCTCTCTCTCCCACACATGCAGAAGAGAAACGGATCGACTTGGCCAAAACAGAATCCATCTCAGGCGAATGAAACCCAATGACTGATCCGCACGCAAATCGCACTGATCTGGGCTGACTGGCGGAAGAAGTCAAATCCGCATGTCATCTGTGATTCAACGCGAGTGGCCGATCCGCGATCTCGAAAGGTCGCCATGCCACTGCAGCAGCGACTTCGAGGAGGGAACATATGAACGCCAGCTCACACCAGGACACACTACCCATGCGTGTTTGCACACACGCACTCACACACACATCAGCAACTCACAGGCGGTGTGAAGTGAGCGAGCAGCAGCATTCTCGCGACAGTATTGTTGCGCGTGAATGTTTCTTTATGAGTTTTCTGGAATGTTGAAAAAGTGTATTTTTTGACAAATATCAAAAAAGAGGAAGAAGAAGGGAAGGGTGCGCGCACGTTCGGTAGAAATAAATAATGTTTGACGATTTGGATAATGCACACATGTTGATCTAAGTAAGATCTTGCCTGATCAGTTTGTACCTGTTGACTGAGTGGCGGTCGAGCTGCAGCACTGACGGTGCATGGGTGCATGTGCAGCAGGCAACCAGACACAGCAGTGCAGTCCAGTCTCCTGTGTCGTTTCCAGCTCTCTCTAGGCTTGCAACTGGCTGACAGCACGTCATGCATGCGCGGATTACCACCAGAGAAAAGTGCGCTCAGTCGAACAAAATGCGCAAGGCAACAAAAACGAAATGGAAAGCGGGCAGGCAGTGGACAAATGATGGATGAGTTGAAAAAGGGAAGGCTGGATGGATAGCTGGGACGACCGCATGACTTGGATGACGAGGCTCTCATTCAGGTCCGAGGTCAGTCAGTGCAGCTCGCGCTCGCCATGTCTTCATGCTGAAGTGAGATGGATCAAATTTCCAAAGGAAAGGAGAAAGGAGGGACCTCAAGAGGGGAAAGATACTCGTCTGGTCGCATCCCTCTTTGCTTTGTGCGTGACTTTTCAGGTGCTGCTGGATGTGGCCATTTCCTGATTTCTGGCACGTCGTTGCAGCCAATCAGATGGTCGAGGGGAGCCATTTGGGTCGCCTGTCTGACAGCATCGGCGGTTACATTTTTGGCTGTTGCGTTCCGCGCGCGTTCTCTTCTATTTTTGGAACTGTCCGCAGATGTACCCATCTGACCAGTCTCCAGCTACTCAGCTCACACACAAAACGGAAGACGGCGGTTACGCAAAGGGGGGCGGAAAGCAAACAGCTCAACAAATGAAACGACTTCCTCCTTTCCAAATTGCATACAAACGTTCATACACGCAAGAACGCACAACCCACACACCACTTGCGCCATGCACACACGAACAGACGCGTTGAGGTGAGGATGGATGCGCTGAGGTCCCACTGGCGCCTCTTGAGAGCCATTTCGGTCCGCCCTTCCTCTCTCTCCATTCATTCGCAGATTCTCGCTCGCAAGGCGACTCGCAACGACAACACTCTATGACCAGCGTCGCGATTGCTTTCGCTGTGGTCAGCTCGGGACTGGGGACGCAGAGCGCGCTGTTCCACACACGACTGCCTGCAGAGCACTCGCAGGTTGGCACCATGCAACTCGCACAACATCACGCTTCGGTAGAGGCCAGACTGTGCACTAATATTTATGCTTGGACTGGACATCTTGCTGGACTGACTGAGGTTGACCATTCCTGACGCATGATGGTCAGTGTCACTTAGTCGGCAGCACAACCTACCGACTAGGATATTTCATTCGCACAGCATGAAGCGCTCTCTTTGGCACACTCAGTGAGATGATGGCTGCTGAAGCTGATTGGACGGACAGACACAAAAAGGTGGGTGCGGATGATGGATCCCATTTGAGTTTCTGCAGCGTTTCGTAAAAAGGATGAACGACTGGGATTTCACTCGAACCGGCCAATGAGAAGACAGCAAGCGGACTGCCAACAACGAAAAACATGGAAAGAAAGGAGCCAAATAATTGAACGGTCGGTTGGGTAGTCTCGCAAGTTGAAGTGACGCGTTTCGAGTTTTATTTTATTCAAAAGCTGCTTTCTTTAGCCAGCAAAAAGATAGAGGGGTTGTGTGGGAGTGCTGCAATCGCGACACTGGAGCAATCGACACCAAAATGCTATTTTTGCGCACTTTGACGCGACAGCGAGTTTCTTCGCACCGTCTAGCAGACTTTGCGGGTGACTTTTGAGCTTGATCAAGTGCATCCTCACCTGAGCAAGAACGAGTCTGCCAAAACGGTGGGTGCAGCACTGCAATGCCACCCTCGTTCCCGATTGCTCTCGCTGCGTGTTGTCTGTGCAGCCACGTCCACGCAAAGGCTGCTCTTGCTGTGTGAAGCGTGATGGACGGCGCACCACTAGGCAATTGCTTTCTTTCCCACACAAACTCGTTGCTGCGCTGCACGCAAAAGCACCTTGTTCCATCTTTTCGATGAGTTTCCGCGAGAGTAACAGAATCTTCCACGGAACAGTCTCCTCCTTCCAAATGGCTTGAAAGACGAGCCGCCAGGCTTATGTTGCTTGTTGCGCTGCTGTCACTGCAGCCAAACTGCTCAAAGACGCAACGCAAAGGAGTGTGAGTCATTTTCTGTGTGAGTGAGTGAGTGTTGCCTTTGTGTTTGCTGTTGTGCGCTGGCGCAACTCAAGTCTGCCACAGATGCATCACTGCACACACACTCTGCTGTGCCCCAAAAGTGTGTCCATAAACACACACAAAGCCCGCAACAACAAGCAACAAGCAACCTAACAGGCTGCCACGAGCGCACAACAAACAGAGTGTTCCAGAACAACTGACCCGCCTATGCAACACTCTTTGGTGCGCCGGATACATCGCTTTTTGTGAAGCAACCATGAAAGCTTGCTCTGCATATCGACTGCATTGTGGTGCTTCCCATCAGAGGCACGCACACACCCCTTTTCCATTTGCAGCAGCTATACGAGCTCGACCGGTTAAAACACCCCTGCTGCCTCTGCTTTTTGTATGGCGTCGCTCCAACTCTGTCGTATTCCGGATAGAGTGCGCAGTTGAAGGCAGCAGGTCGCCCCTCCTCATCGACCCGTCGCACCCCCTCGTCGAGTTGGTCTTGAAATTTGTATGCGAATCGAAAACGGGTTTGCCGTTTGGTGCTTGCGAACGCACATCACTACCACACAGGCAAGCGCAAGCAAAGGTGGAAGAAGAAGAAGGATCGTCGTCGCATACGAACGTACACGACGCGCCTTAATAGAAGCCCGCTGAGTCTGCGCGCTGATTGGCGCAGCGACAGCTTGGCGCGCGCTCATTGGCTGGTCGAAGTTGTAGCTGCTGCTGCGCTTGCTTTGCTTCACCTTTCCCTACCTACTTGTCTGTTGCTTGCTCCTCCCCTTTTGTGTTTGTTTGGCACTCCCCTTTTTGTAAGGGCTTTCTGGTTTTTTTGGCAACAACAAGCTTCTGCAAGCTTGTTGCCTCTTTGCTTGCTTGCTTGTTTGTTGCGAGTGAGCTTGTTGTGCTCTGCAAAGGACGGGTCATTTGAAGTTTGACCCCATTGTGCACGGAAGCCTCCAAGCCCCCTCTTCCACGCGCTCTTCCCAGCCCAGCGCTCGCTTCCCATACATTCTCTATCTGTGTCTGTGTGTGTGTGCGCGTGCATCAATCCATCCATCCATCGCCGCCAGTCTCTCTCCGTCCGTGTGTCTATCTGCCAGCCCACTCGCACGCAGCAACCATGGAAGCTAGCACCCAAGTCGCCCCCATGCCAGTGCTCCACAACGTCATGATGCTGAAAGTGTCGGAAGCGTCGCGCGCCACGAGCGTCACGCGCGCTGCCGCTGCGGCCGCTGCCGCCCATGCCACCGCCGCCCACCGCCGCACCAGCCTCTCGCTGCAACACGCAGCGCTGCACGTCTCGGCCGAGAGCGCCGCCTACGCTGCGGTCGCCCCCGTGACCCCGCACGCGTCCGACCTGTCATCTGCCTCCAAGACCGCTGCGGCGACCTCGTCCCCTGCTGCCGTGTTCTCTCCGCGCGACCCGTCGTCGAAGGTCGCGGCTGCGTCCCAACCTGCGTATGCGTCCAAGCAGAGCCCGATGAAGCTCCACCCTACGATCCATCCGCCAGCGATTGCGACGCCGTCCTCGCTGGTGTCGGTGGCGCTCGCCACGGACTCGGCGCCGTCGTCCCCGGAGTCGTCCGCAGTCGGCAAGCGCGTCCACGTGACGTCCTCCACACCCAAGGCGTCCTCGTCGCCTAAATCCGCGAAGGCGAACACGGGTCGATGGACCGACGCCGAGCACAAGCTCTTCCTCAAGGGACTCGAGACGTTCCCGTACCGCGCGTGGAAGAAGATCGCGACGCTCATCAAGACCCGCACGGTCGTGCAGATCCGCACGCACGCGCAGAAGTACTACCAGAAGCTCGAGAAGGAGGAAGCGAGAATGAAGGACCGCGAGCATCAGATGGCGCACCAGCATGGCTACAGCAAGGACGCGTCTTCGTCGACGCTCACGTCGTCGCTGTCGTCGTCGTCTCTGTCCTCGCACCTGTCCGACGCCAGTGACTACTCTGACTCGTCGGTGTCCACGCCTCGATCCAGCTCGCCAGTCAAGAAGAAGAGCATGCTGCGCAAGCGCAAGTTCACTATGGACGAAGACTCTTGTGCGTCGCTCTCTTCTTTGGCTTCGAGTGCCAGCAACACCGACCTCAGCATCAACGCCGCCGTGACGCTCCCAAGCCTGCCAAAGAGAATGCTGAAGGAGAAGAAGTTCCCTCGCGAGAAGCACATGTCTCCAAAGCAGAAAGCGCCAGTGTCCGGCAACAAGTTCTTCGGTTCGAGCTTCAGCAGCCCGGAGCTTGGTCCAGAGAGTGCTCACCGCGCTGTCTTTGGTCGCGCCGCCGCCAAGATCCCGCCTCACCCTTTGGACTTTGACGACGCAAACAGCGAGGGCATGATCTTGGACTTTGCCGACGACAAGTCGATTGTGGAGTACCCATTCCACCTGGACGGGGGCATCGATCACGGCATCTCGTCCATGGACAACGACGACCTCCTGCAGCTGACTGACGAAGAGAGTCTGGACTGGTTCTCGACCGCCAATGGCGATGACGACGATCTCCTGAAGGTGGAGCCGATGGACATCATCACGGCGGCAGACGAAGATTCGAGTGCAACTGATTGCGCGATGGACATCTCGGACTCGTCCCCACTGATGCTCGGTCGCTACCACTTCTCGCCACTGTACACGGACGAGTGCCTGCATTTCTCGGAGTCTGCCGACGACTCGGGCTGCTCGTCGCCGTCGTCGACGATGCTCGAGTCGTGCGACGCGGAGGACTTTATCCTGAGCGGCGAAGAAGACGACGACTTTGTGCTCGACCCTGAAAAGTTCCTCTCGAGCTACTTCAGTCCATCCAACTGAGTGCGCCAGTCAAGCTCCCAACCCAGGTCCAGCGGTGAATGCTGGACCGAGTTTAAATGTATGCTGCTTGAGAGATCAAGCAGCCCCAGATCTCCTCGCGCGTCCCGAGCGCTGCAGCCAAGCATCAACAGCAGCGAGGAGAAACAGGCAGTCGGCATCCTTGCAGTGTAGTCCCCTGTCTGCCAGCTCCTCCACCACCACCAACTAGAACCACCCAAAACAACAGCCCATGCCGTGTGAAGTCAAGTATGTCTGCTTCAAGACCAAGATCCGTCCGCGCACCCACCACCACCACCAAGCGAGCGCCACCTTCGCGTGCACTCGAATGTCCGCCACCCAGCCCCCTCCCTCCCTCCTTTTGTCTTCTTTTTGCGAGAGGCGTGTTTGTGCTTTTTTGCCTTCACCACCAAACACAACACCACCACCCCATCCAAACTCAACAAACAAAAATATAAAGTTATTATTATTATTATTATTATTCAACCGAACGCACTCACGACCACCTTTCTTTCTGTCTCTTTGCTTGTCCTTTGAAAGCAAAGGAAGGAATGTGTGTGTGTGGAAAGAAGCGCTCGTGGCCACTCGTTTGCGTTTTCTGGAACAAGATCGATAGACACATGGACGAATAAAGCTTCTCAACCTCCAACCTCAAAGAAAAGCACGCTCTGATCCTGATCCACCACCGCAACCTTCACAGGCACGTGCGCGACGGATTCTAGCGCGTGAGAACCGCTCGTTGCTGCCAAGTTTGCGAGGTCTCTTGGCTGCGGCATCGCGTCCGCAAAGCGACACACCACCACGCGGAAAACCAGACGCAGGCGCTTGATCTTGCGCTTCTTGACGCTCGTGTCTTTCTTCCGCTTCACATACGTCGTTGACGCGCATGTTGCTGCTGCTGGTAACGACGGCTTCACTTGAGGAGCTGCTTCTGCTTCTGCTTCATGGCTGCGTCGCTCCTCGGTGTTGCCATGTGGATCAGCGGGTTTTCCTGAACTGGCTGCTTTTACTTCGCCTTCGACTTCTCTATCATTGGCGGGTTTGTGGTCTTCGTTTGGGATGTAGACAGTCTCGGTGCTGGACTTCCACACATCGAATGCGAACCGGCACGCAGAGTCTGCACTTGCGCAATTGTAATGCTGCGGCTGGTTGTGCGATGCAACTGTTGCTGTGTCAGTCATTGTCTCTTCTTCTCGGTGACGACGCGGGTGGAATTTGTTCTCCTTGAGGAACGCGTACACGTCCAGACACGCGACCGATGCGCGCTGGTTGCGCACCAACAGCGCTACAAAGTGCGCGACACTCAGAGGATGCAGTTCTTGCCAATCTTTTGCGTCACCACCACCTGAAGCGTCCATGCCATTCGAAGAAGACGGCGCGCGAGAAGGCTGCTCCAGTTTGTAAATGACCAAAGCGCCGCGCTGCAGGAGGTAGTACGCTTCCTCCGGATACAACGCGAGTCCCGTGAACATGCCCGTGCGCAGATGCGGCGCCAGCAGCTTGCATGCTTCTGCGCGTTCTGCTCCAGCAGCATTTACACGTCCACCATCTTGCTGTTTTTCGGATTCACTCTGCGCACGAGCTGCAGCAGCGGCGGCATGCGCTTGCTTGATGGCGTTCGCTCCCATGTTGAAGTGCAGTCGCCCGCGCTGCCGAGTGACATACGTGAGACCCGTCGCGGAGTCGTACTCGCCGACGGAGACGTCCTTGCCGAGTCGGATTCCGAGCGGCGCGTGCGCAGCAGTTGCCTCAGGTCGCCATTCTTCGCTGCCAGGTTCGCTCATATCTGGTGTTTTGTTTGGGGTTGAGCTTTTGGAGACGAAGAGGGGCTACTATTCGATGCGAGTCACTGGTTACGTGGGTACGATATTTTGGTTACGCTCTTCAACAAATGTGTTCGAAAGGTCGCGAGAAATGCTTCGCGGTTACGCACAGTCAAGAAGTGGATACCAAAAAGATACTTTTTAGCATTTTGAAGGAGTTTCTCGGTACACTCCTGGAGCTCTCTGCCAAAGTGCCAAGCGCTTCTTGACTCTTGTGCTCCTGTTTGATAATGCCGGTCGCCATTGTGGTGGTTCGGCGTGCGAATCTCTCTGTTTGCCCGGATGGATAATTGGATGGACGCGCTGACGTGGTGGAGGCGACTGCTGGTGTGTGTGTGTATGGCTACGTGGCTTTGGGTTTGGTGAGTCTCGGCGGCGAGATGGTGACGATCCGCTCGCGCAAATCCCTCGAGTTCATCGGGAGCCACTCGTCGTTGTCGACGGATTGGCCCTGAAGGACACATGGCAGGAGAGAATAACCAGTTAACTTTGAACATCAAGTGGAGGAATACGGCAGTGCACATCATCATCGTACCTTGTAGTGCACGCGGATGAAGTTGCCCTCGACAGCGACCACTTTCGCCTCGGCGTCCTTGAGGTAGATCGTGGACCCCTTCACAAAGAGGCTCTTCTTGGGCGTCGTGGCACTGTTCCGTCGCTTGGTCGGCGTGGTGGTCGGGGTTCCCCCAGAAGACTTGGTTGGCGATGGCTGCGATGCGCATGTCGAGTCGCTCTCGCTGCCAGCGCCTGACTTTGAGCGACGCTTGCCCAGCACTCGCGATGGAGACTCGCCCACTGTCTTCTTCGTCTTTGGTGTCTGAGTTCTCGCTTTCCTTGGGGTTTTCCGATTCGGCTGAGGTTGCACCGCAGGGAAATCGGGGTTGCATCGATGACAAAGAATCGCTTGAGGTAGTTCTTCGTCCTACGGCAAACACAGAGTCGTAAAGGACATTTCAGTGCTCAGCGGTTTGTTCGGAACCTCTGAATCTCTTAGAATCTGGTGCCAACGATCGACACCGTGTGTTCCGTCCAGACATACCTTCAGTCGCACTAGATCGGGATGGACGCATCCGAGATGAGCCCAGATCTTGCACTTGGAGCACTCAAACCATTGGTCCTGAGGCAATTGATCAGCAGCAACAGGGTTATCAGTTTTGTCGTTAGCAGCGGACATGACACTGGCTCCTCATGCTAGGCGGATGTGTTGTACGTACCTCGACTGTGTACTCCCGATCTTCGCTGCTGTAGTACTTGTTGCACGCGCAGCTAAACACCCAGGCGCCATCACTGAGTGTCTCTGCCGCTCTGCTGTTGCCGCCCTCGGAAGCCTCAAAGAGCTTTGTCAGAAACGCGTCCATGTCGATGCGGACACTGTCAGGACTGCACTTGCACACCTGTGCGATGTCATTACGAGAGTAACAAGCGAGGATCAATAAATATATCGAGGCGGGTAACCAAATTGCTCCTTCAAGGACGAAGACACAAACACATGTCGTACTTTTGCCTTCAAGCCGAAAGGTATCCATCGCAACGATGCAAAGTTCACTGCTTCTGCAACGTTGAAACCTAGATCGACAAATCCACACACGGATCAAGCAACACCAATTCAATCAAGCGGCAGGATTCGCACAAACATCCAGCAGGAGTGAAGGGAGGGATTAGCTCGTGATTGACGCACCGAGATTGAAGCCTTCGTGGTAGGTGGCTGGGAATGTGATCACGAACTCTCCTGGTTTCTGGAATGCCTATGGTAGAAATAGTGGTGAGTGCCAAACCTTCCGCACCAATTGCACCGATAGACTCTATCACAACGAAAGTAAGAGTCACCTTGTAGAATGGGACGCCAAACTCCTTCAGCCGAGTCGGCGATATCAGCGATGTCTTGTGCCGCATAAACTGGGATCAAGGACACATTCACACATTCACACGTTTGCGCATTTACGCACGCAAAGCTGAACGCCGAATTCCAAATCGCCCAGAGAGACAAGCACTGAGCTGCAAACCTGGTTGCATGCGTGGTGCTTCTCCGGAAACATGGACTGTGCAGCTCGTTCAAGTTGCGAAGCTGCAGCAACAGCATTCAAAGTGGTGTTAGCTGCCCAAATGCCACAGAGCACACACGGCAACGCATTTGCGAGCTCTGTCTCTCACTTACCTGACTGCGGCGGCACTGCGTACCAGAACTTTGGTTTCCCAGTGTGCAGGTAGTTGATGCTGTAGAGATCCATGTCCTCCTGCATTTTTGAGCACGCGCATACAGCATTGAGAAGCGAACAGTGTCAGCACGACGCATACTACAGCCTTCACGCAAACGAATGCCACCAGCACAGGACCGTGTGGAATGCAAACATGGCGCGCCACATGCCGAAGTAGAGCATCGCGCGCGTGACGCCCGGCAGGTCGATGCGCTTGAGGATCGTGTCCAGCTTGTTCGGGTTCCACGACAGCGCGGGGTCGTCGCCAAACAGCGAGCCCTGTCAGCCAAAACGCATCACACGATGCACAAATACACTCAGACCTCAACAACATATCAACCAAATAACGCATACACAACTGGTGCTTCCAAACATTAGGAGCACGCACCACAATGTCGGCGCCGTACACCGGCGCGTCCATGGTCGGCCGCAGACTCTTCCAGAACTGCCGCTCCACGTCGTCGAGGTCGCTCAGGTCCTCGGGCTCGCCTTTGTCTTTGCCCAGCGCGTCCACCAGCGCCTTGAACTCCTGCACCTGCAAGGTCTTGCGCTCCACGAGGTCGACGTTGAAGATGCCCTTCTTGCCGGCGACGTGCTGGCTCACGGGCTTCGTCACAGCGCAGACCTTCTGCAGCTCGTCCAGCGCGTACGAGCGGCTGAACCATCCTTCAGGCGGGACAATCTGCGAGTCCATGCATAAGAAGAACAAGAGTCAATAACCGCGCGACTCGGGTGCTGACAGCTCGCATTAATGCAAGCAATGCGCACGCACATTGATTGCTACGCACAATATGCTTTTCGAGCGAATGCAAACGACACATCACGCACCTTGCACACGCCGATGTGCGCGCACTGCGGCTCGACGACAGTGCGCATGTACGTGGCGAAGCTCTGGAACTCGTCGCGCGTCGGGCGGAACTCTGGACACCACGCGCCGCTCGAGTGGGAAGAAGGCGGCAGCGGTGATGATGGAGGCGATGACGCGTCAGAGGGTCTTGGAGGAGGCATGATAGAGAAAGCGCGCGCACGGAAGTGTGCAATAGGCGGACGCGCGTGTGCGCAGGTGTTCCTCTTTCGCGCAGCAGCAGATGGTTGAGCTCTTGAAGCATCTCGAGCGTCTTGCGATCGCTTGTTTCTGCTTCCCTTACTTTTAACCACTTTTTCCTGCGAGAATCTATCCGGGACGAAATACGGGAAGTTTTGGGTCAAATCGGATCCGCGGATTGGCCAATGATGAGCGAATAAGGAAGAGGAGGTCATAGATTCTTGAAGAGAAGAAAAAAAGTAAATCTGCTGGATCGATCCGAATAGAAGACTTTGATCGAACTCAAATCAACTGTCGAGAGGCCACTATTAGGAGCTGTCCAGCAATTTTACTTTTTTGGTTTGCATCGAGCTCTCCACATAATCGTTCGAGTCTTCGCACAAGACAGACAAAATGGCGTTCCGTCGCGAGGTGCCGAGCCTCGACAAGCTCGTGCTCAAGTTCATCACCAAGTCGGTGCGCCACGCGGGCGTGATCGTGAACGACGCGACCATCGAGCGCATGCACCGCATCAGCAAGCCGGCCAAGACGCGCACGCACAAGGTCAAGCAGGAGATCATCCGTGCGCTGCTGCAGGGCGGCCGCGTGAACGACGAGATCCTGCCCGGGAGCTTCTTCCACCCGAGCATGACGCGCATCGAGATCATCGGCGCGAAGATCACCACCACGTTCATCACCAAGGTGAGCAAGCAGCACGCAGTCGGATGATGACCAAGTACTGGGATTGCTGGAGACTGACTCATAATCAAAATGATTGCTTGCTTGTGCGCAGCTCTCGACGATCTGCCCAAAGCTCCACACTGTGAGTCTCTCGGGCTGCTTCCGCCTCACGGACGACGCGGTCGAAGTGCTGGCGCGCAGTTGTCCAGGTTCGTTTGCTTTGTTTTGCTGCTTGTGCTACTGTTGTGACCGCGCTTTTGATAGCGAAGCTCTAACCTCTTGTTGCGATGTGTGTCATGCTTTGTTGTGGGATTCCATAGAGCTCAAGGACCTGAACATTGAGAACTGCCGCAAGCTCACGGACCTCTCGCTCGACCACTTGCGCAAGCACGCGCCAAAGCTGCAGGTCTGTTTTCTTTCAGTATTGTGTGAGCGACTGTGTGTCTGTCTGTAGCGATGACTGGGCTAACACTCTTGCTTGTCTGTCCCGCCATTCGATTAGAGCATTGACGTTGGCGGCAACTTTAACATGACGATCCAGGGCATCACCAAGTTCATTGAGAAGCACCCGAACCACGCCAAGTTCGCGCGCGTGCACATCTCGGGTCACGCTGTCACGGACAAGTAAGAAATCGCTGCAACCTGAAGAGCAGAGCGATGCCTCCCTCACCCGTACAAACGTACTCATGCGTTTCTCGCACTCACGCTTACGCATTGCGCAGCACGCTGAAAATCATCATGTCCAAGTGCCGCAAGATCCACAGTCTGAGCATCGGCTACTGCGCGGTCTCGGACGACGCTGTCATCTCGCTTTTGAAGAAGCGAGACGCCATGTCGCGCCTCTGTCTGCACTGGAACGTCGGGATCACGTACGCGTCGCAACTCGAAATGGCTCGGGTTTCGTTGTTGTTGTTGTTGCTCTTACCGACAGGGGGTTGATCGTGGTGTTTGTTTTCATGTTCGTAGGGATCAGCTGATGCGCTACATTGCGACGAACGGACGCAACATCCAGGAGCTCAACCTCTGCGGCGTCAAGAGCGTGTCTGCTGATGTACGAAAGCGGATCGCGACGCTTCTCTGTGCCAAACTGACTGACTGAGTCCCTTTTGATGGTGCATGCACTCCCTCTCTCTCTTGCAGGCCATCGTGTCGGCGATTCACGTGAAAATGGGTGCCGCGAGCGAGTCGGACCCCAATGCTGCCGCCGCGCCTGGCGTCGCTGAAGGCGAAGAGCAAGAGCCCGAGCGCAAGCGCCTCAAGAAGATCGATTTCCGATACACCACGTGAGCTGAAAAGTGGGGCAACGGTGGCATTTGTTGTGATGTTTGCTAACATACGTCTCTATGCTGTCCTGTTGGGGTTGGCAGGGTGACGAAGGAAGCGGCGGCGTCCGTGAAAGAGCGATACCCAGATCTGCAAGTAACCTTTTGAAAATGCAATGCCTACCCGCTCTGGGTTGATGTTGATGGTGATGATGAAGTGTCCGTGGGTCCTCTGCGTAGCGTTTTGCTCAGCTTGACTTGGTGGGGTTACAGTGGACACTTCCACTGATTTCTAGAGTGCTTGAGGGAGACTCAAAACATGAGATCAGCGCGTTCAGTCCGTTCATTCTAGTCCCATTCAACCAACATCCATATCAAAACAAATCCTACCACATAAATACATACATGCGTGCACATGTCCAATTCCCGATCTGTCTCTCTCACACACAAGGCATGGGTTTGTTTCCCACAGTTGGGCTGTCGCTGCCTACTCCATGTCGTCGTCGTCGCCGTCGCCGTCGCCAGCGTAGTAAATGTCCAAGTGGCCGGTCTGGTCGTCGCCATCGAGACTCGTGCACAGCGTGATCGCCAGCAGCAGCTTCTCGCGCATCACCTCTTCCGACGAGTACGCGGGGAGCTCAATGTTGAAAAAGCACGTGTCGGCTTTCGGCAGCAGCGCGTCTTGGCTCTTCTCCGTCACCGGCGGCACTTTGATCAGCAGCCGCGTGTGCGTGCGATCAAACTCGGCGTCGTCTGCTGGCAACGTGTCCTGTCCCCACGCAAAGTTGATGAACCGCCGCTTGTTCTCTTCGCTGAAGGACGACAGCACGCGCCAGAACATCTCCAAGTGCGGGAAATTGTCCGGGCTCATCCCCGACGAGTATCTTGTGTGACGCTTCAACAGCTCCACGTTGATGTCCAGGCTGCCGCAGATCCACTGCTGCAGCTCGGTCCACACGCACAGCTGGAGCAGCTGCACCGGCACGATCTTGCTGATCCCGCGAAGAATGGCGTCCACTTGAGGCTTGCACTCCTGCAGTCGCGACGCCTTCACCAGGCGGATGTACTCTTTGCAGTTGTCCTTCGTGACAGGGAGGTTGCGGCCGTTTGCCTTCAGCTCCACCACGGTCCCGTCGCTGAGCGTCGACGTGAACGACTCGTACAGCGCGTCGGTCGACGAGAGCCCTCCTTCGGTCGCCTCCGCTTCCAGGTACTTGAGACTCTCGCAGAGCGAAAAGTCGACGCTCTCCAGATCTGTAAACGCGAGGCTCTGCTTCACCAGCATCTTCCACACGATCGGCGCCAAGCGGATGTTCAGCCGCACTCCTGTGCGCAAGCAGCAGCCCATGAGCAGCCCCACGAACTCAAACATCTTGAGCAGCTCCTTGGACGTACTGCTCGGCTTTGGGATGAAGCGCTCCCGGTACTCGCCGATCTTCGTGGCATTGTTCTGCGTCGGAATGAACAGCGGGTTGCCGGGGGAGAGCAGCTCGTTCGAGATGTCGTTAAACAGCTGGCGATACGGTCCACCCTCGCCAACGACGTTCTCTCCTGCGAAAATGACAATAAATGCCACGAACGGGTCGCTTGCGCCAGTGGGTCGCTTCGCTCGAAGCAACGCTGGTTTGATCCCACTCAGCTGCTTCATCGTGCTGGCAAAGAGCGACCTCTTCGGGTCCGAGAGCGAGAGCGGCAGATCGGAAGTGCGGCGTCCAAAGATCTTCCGGCGGTCAAGCGTCACCATCGGTCGCTTGCTGCCGCTCTCGGCAACGTTGATGCCGCATCCCAAGCTCGTGTTGTCTTGGGTTTGCGCGAAAAAGCGAATCTTCACACCCGGGAAAATGAGCTGCCGAATCGAAACGATTCGATTGCGCAGCGAGTTCGGATCGCTCCACGGTCGAAGGTTCACCAGCGGCAACGCATCCAGCAGCAGCCGATTGAGAGACTTGAGCACAGTGAAGCGCAGACGCAAGTCTCTCGTTTCAAGTTGCGCCAACAGATGGTGCTCTTGCGCGTGCTTCTTTGCATTGATGTGGCTTGGACAGAGCTCCGACAATGTCAGCACTCCTATCGACGAGCTCAACTCCTTGCTCATAGCAATCAACTGACAGTCCATCTGGAAAGTCCATTTCGCCTGAGCATGTAACGCAGCGTCAATCGACGGATAGTGGTTCAAATCGAACTGAAGGTCGTAGCCAGATTTTCGCAGCCACCGGTAGATCTCCATCGGTCGTGTCATCACTGCTTCGAGACCACAGGCGACCGCCTGCTTGACGAACTCCTCCGAAGCAACCTGGTCACAACGAGACTTCATGTCCACCAGACAAGTGAACGCCTCGACAGAGCTCTTGCTCTCGGCGGACGATCCACACTGCGAAACTTCCGACCGAAGCACCGACGTGAAAGCGTCTACCAGTTGATCCTTCCCATCACTGTCAACCTGCACGAAAATGTGGTGAAGGAAATCTGCAACTTGAGGTACGTCGGCTTCTTCTTCTTCTACCACTTGCAGCGCATCCGAAAAGCGAACAGCTGACAGCTCATGGTAGATGTTCGTCTCCGAGCTGGACTCAGGAGCATCAGTTGGAGACTTCTCGTCCACATCCGCAGCCTCTGTCGCACTTGAAGTAGATTCCGAAGCTGGCGGAACTTGGTCAGCGCTTCGCTCGCTAGCACAAGCGAGGCAGTTCATTTCTGACCACGCATTGACGAACGTGCACGCCAGACACGCCCAACCACTGGGGGTCTCAGCTTCTGGATTCGAAGGCTGCTCAGCTTCAGACTGGGTGGACAGGTCTCGACTCATGCTGGCTAGTTCAGGGGGAATGGGCGAACCGCACGCCGCGCACTCGCTTTCCGCGATGGAATTTTCGAGCGTGCATACAGTGCACGACCAAACTTGCTCCTCTTGATTCGCGTCAGCATTTTCAGCTGGTCCACTTGCACTCGAGCTCGTTGCCTTTTTGCCTAGCGACGCAATTCTCGACACCAAATCTGATTCTTCCAGCGTACGCTCTCCCTCAAACTCCAGTTTCTCTTTCGGTACTCGCGAAAGAAGGTTCGTGATAATATCTTCTCGTCCCACATCAATGATTGCATATCCTTTCGTCACTCCTTCGTCGTCGACAGGGAGATGGAGCACCTCGGAGAAGATCCCGAACCGCGTAACCTCTGCAGCAGAATAGACGCTTTGATCGTCTGCTTCGCCGCACTCTTCCAGCGAAAGGTGAAGAATAAAGCGCGATAGTGAGCACCGAAGCTCCTCGACTCGAGTCGTTTTTGGCAGTTTCTGGACCAAGATCAGTCGCCCGCTGAAGAAATCGCGACTGGAGAGTGCGCGGTGCGCGATTTCGATCTCTTGAATTGGTGCTCGCCCACAGTAGATACGGTTGAAGGCATCCGGGCTTGACGTCTCTTTCTTCCCCTGCACGAGAACGCGTGTGAATGCTGCCATGCGTACAAACTCTGTCCACCAAGTGCCGCTGACGATAGGAGAGGAGCCTCCTTTCAGGTAGGAAACCTCTTCGATCAGAGAAATGAGCTCCGCGAGCTGCTGCGTGTACAGCGAAAAGAGACCCTTCTGCGTCGTTCGCTCATTGTCGTACACAATAGTCAGATCTCTGACAAGGGAGCTCGATAGCTTCGCGATCGGGACAGCACTGAGGACTCCTTTACCAAGCGCAAAGTTGATCAGCTTCGCAACCAGCTGGAAAACGGGAATCTTGGCGCTCGTCGGCAAGCACGTTGCGGTCACGAGATACTCCACAAAGGAACTCATCAACGTCGAAAGCAGGGTCTCGACCTCATACCCACTGAACGAGGTCATGATCAGCTTCTGGTAGAGCTCTTCGCCGATCCACAGCGACAGACCGAAATCAGATGTCAGAGCGTCCACGCGGAATTTGTACCGAGCATACATGCCTTGCGTAATCTTCACATAGCACCGATCTCCAGGGACAACCAGCGGAGGCAGATAGTTCAGACCCTTTTTCTCGCCGAAGTATCCAAAGATCCGATCCGTGCACTGCTCGTCCTTGAAGAACTCGAGACTGCTGCCCGCTGGGAGATCCATCAGCACAGGGTGCACGACAAACGACAGGATCAGGCAGGTTGCGCCAGGCACTTGGACTAGCGCGACCGGCTTCGGTGGGCTGTCGCTCGACACAGTAAAAGAGCTCTTTTGCAAGAACGAAGCGGAGCTCTCCATGCACTTCTTCAACTCGCGAAGCAGGGACTCCATCAGCATGAACCGATACTTTCCAGCGGACGCTGGTGGTTCTGCATCTGGCTGCTGGGCGAGCTTCGCTTGGGATGAAGAGGATTTCGACGACGTGCTTGACGAGCCACCACCTTTCACTGGTTTCGTCTGCTTTTTCGATATCAGCGGCAACACCTCATCTGTCGACCGTTGCGCTCCTGCTTTCTCTCCGAACGTCCGCTCAAAGTTCTTGTTTAGAATCGACTGCAGCAATCCGATGTGGAAATGCTTTGCTGCAGTGAGTCCGCGTGGACCGAGCGAGGACTCTCCAGTGTCGAAATGACCAACTTCGCTGTAACTGGCGTCCAGCCCAACAACTTTGTCGGGGCACTCCAGATCCGCTGCCGCTGCGAGTCGAAGCAATTCCCCCAGATTGTAGCGATTCCCCAGCAACGACTCTTGCCGCCGGACTTTTCGATCGATTGATAGGCTCATCACGTGATCTGGGGCGACTTGCAGCAACTCAAAGATGCTCTTTCGTGCAATGCTGCAGATCAACAGCTTGTTCATTTTGAGCAGCCTCGTCCCGCACTCGTCGAAATCTGCGATCGATTGGTCGGAAAATGAGCGAATCGTCGCCGAGCAAGGCTTCAGATTGTCAACGTGGTACCACCAATATTCCATTTCAGAAGAGACTGGGTTCATCACGTCCAGTAGAATCATCCCAGAAGGATTAACGAGACGCACGACACCAGAGTGGCCAACGGTCCAGAGCATTTCGCGAGGCCATCCGCCGCTGTCGAGCTTCTCAGTCGTGATCAAATATCGGCCTCCAACTTCAACCTCGTCGATCTGGAGAGCCGACCAGTCCGTGTCCCGATCTGGGTAGACACACCCCGACGGTACGTGTCCATCGCAAAGAGTGTATGCGATTTTCAGCGCGGCGGTTGAATTGCCTTCTCTCAATGGTTCGCGCAGCTGAGCAAAAAAGTAGTCCATCTCGTAGCTCTTAAACGAGCCTGACACGTAGCTCTCGATGGCAGGAATGACGTTCTTCTCCCAGTACTCGAGTAGCTTGTTTCGACCAGAGTGTTGCGGGATATCCGACCGCGACGAGTACGCATACAAGTTGAAAAAGTATTCCGAAGAATGGTCGGCTCCACTCGAATCGTCGGTGGTCGCAGGCGGACGGAAAATGCAGTCAGCATTCTCCGCGGCAGAGAACGATTTTCGCTTGATCGGTCTTGCTGCTAGCGAGAACTGGAGCTTCTGGGAGAAGATCCATTCCATTTGCCACACGATGTCGCGGAGTTTCTCGATCCCATTGAGTCCCACATTCTCCAGGCAGAGCTGAGCCAAATGGAACAAAAGAGCTGGAATGTTCCCGTGCGTCTAACAGATGGCCAAAAAAGAAAAAAGGGGCTTGGTCAGTTTACATCTCCGTGGAGGAAGATCGAAAAATAGACGTCAACTTCTTACCGAAATGACTTGATTGTCGAACAGCGACATCCAGAACGGCGCCATGCAGGAAAAGGATCGCATGAATGCGCATCCCAGCTCCGAACGATAGAGACAGTCGTGCGAGTTGTTGCCGTCTTTGTTCGTCATCAACCATCCATGCAGTCTCTTGATGAGGGAACAGAACGTAGGCGCCAAATGCTCGAGGCTCTTGATCACGTCGACGCCCACTGGAATCTCGGGAACAGGTCGCACATCCAAAACGGCAGTCTCCATCACTCCGATTCTCGCCGAATCGCCGCGAGAACCGAGTACAGGATTCATCCACACTCCAACCGTGTCGTTGCCCAAGGAATACGAGGAAATGATCCCAAGCTTCACTGTATCGATTTTGCTGCTCACATTTGCGCGAGAAACAAAACCGCCAACCCGCATAGGCTCGTCGAAGCCGCCGAGGATGTTTGCCACACCCATAGCCTCGTGATACCTTTGATGACAGTCACGCCCTTGTAAGGGTGGCAGCTCCAGCAGTTCGCAAGCATAGTCTAGAGCACTTCCAAGCGATTGGAACGTGCTGTTTCTCCATCGGCGCAAGTCGTTTCGATCGCCAAGGATACCGCGCACCGTTGCGATCACTTCAGACGCCAAAGCCAAGACATCGTTCATTCTCCGAGTGTGAACGCTGCCGTGGTGACTGCTAAGTCGGCTGTTCATCGAGCTGATAACTGATCGGTCAGCTTTTTGCATCAAGCTCTTCTGTGCAGACGAGGAACGACGCCCCGAGCGTACCGACCCAGGCTCCACAGTTGCTGCAAGCTGGCTCTCCCAGCAGAAGACGCGATCGATCTCGGTCAGTTCGCTGAACCGCACAACTGTCGCCAGGAAGCCAAGCTCCGCGAGACCTTTTGCAGCTGCAAGACAATCCGAAGAGCTACCGACGCGATAGAGCGCATAGCCTTTCGCCGCAACCTCGACCTTGACGATGCTTCCCTTCCAGTGCTTTGAGCCGACCAACGATGTTTCCGGTACTGTGCCTCCGCCCTTCGACCGCGCTTGAAGAACGTCGCCCATACCAGAAGAAGAATCCGAAAGGCGGATGAACTCGTGATCCAGGTTGTGCTTCTGACCCGTGTAGCAATCTGTGCACAGATCGTAATTTGGGCACGTAAAGCACTTGAATCGGAACCCTCGCAACGGACTCATATCACATCCGTCGCATCGCACGCTGCCGTGGATCATGGACAGATTCGTTGGGGTTGACTCGGTGACCTTCGGCTTGCCCTCTTCTGATTCTGGCTTTTCGAGCTGAAGCTTCAGGTAGCTGATGTCTGGCTCGCCAACTTGTTCGATTGCGTCGCCCATTTTGGACGAAACCTCTTCGTTTTGGAAGACAAGCACGCAAAACTGCTCATCTTCTTTTCCGTCCGAGTCGTCAGCGGCTGGTGGCAAAAGAGAAGCAAGAGTTCCCACTCGCTCAATCAAAACACGCGGCAAATCGCGACCTAGAACGATCCCGCCCTCCAGTCCACGAAGCTCGACTCGTAGATCAAAAATCCGGTCGCCACAGATCTCGATAGCTTTTCGGCAGAATCTTGCGGCACAGATGCTCACAGACACCGGGATTTCTGGTCGCATGAGCAAGCTCAGCGATCGCCCGATCCACCACGCAGCTTCTTCTTCGCTTTCCACGATCGCGTCAAGCGAGGTCATGACCAAGCAAAGGATTCGGCTGATCAGTTTGTCTGGAGTTTTGCTCACCGTCACTCCATTTGCCTGTGGTTTGCCTGCACTCTCATACTGCGAGTACAGTGCGCGAGTGCCAGAGAGTGCAGACAGGAGACCGTTGCTGCGTTCTCGCGGAGCGCTCGCTGGCTGGAATTTGCTGAATTCGTGCTCTTGGATCACTCGGTGCAGGATCCACGCAACGTTGCTTGCTTGAAGATGGATGCTGTCCCCCAAATGCAGTCTCGCCACGGCATCCTCCATCGAGAGTATCAGTTTTGATGTACCATCAAGACCTTGAAGAACTTGTTCGCCATCTTCTGGTGCCATGGAGCAAAAGGCATCCGCCACTGCAACTGATCGCAGCAAAAGCGACTTCGACTTGTCATTCGCCAAGTGTGTGCTGAAAGCGTGGCATTTGCGTAGCCTACACAGACAAACAAGCATCAGAAAACCATTCCCGCCACCACCCACATGATTTGATTGATCAGTACGTACAATGCAGTAAAGTCGCCGAGAAGAGAGCTTTCACCGAGAAGACACCCACTGAAGTAATCAGGCTCGCCACCATTCGCGCTCGACAGGGCAACCAAGCCACGACCGACGAACCAACTTGACAGCTCGATGCTGTCGATCCCAGCGAAAGCAGACTCCGAGAAACAGAAACCAGCAATCCGATCTCTCAGACGTCGTGACTGGATTTGCGCGCATTCCGAAATCGCTGAAGCAGGCAACGCACAGCGGAAAAACTCTCCAGCGAGAGCAACTCGGCTGCGTCCGCGTTCGCTTGAAATCGACATACCGTTGATATCAATCTTGCCAGTCAGCAATTGCGAGCCCTCGCTTGTGCCGACAAGTGGTTGCCTGTTCTTTGCGTAGCGGTTCAGTAGTAGTTGCGCTTTTCTCACCGCCTCATTCGCAACGAGTTGGTAAGAGTTTGCAGATTGAGTGCGCGCATCCTGTTTTGCTTGATTCTCCTGCTTCTGAAGCTGAGAATGAAGCTTGCTGATGCAGCCGTTGGTGTCGCCACTGTGGAATACGACATTCTGGAGCTCGCACAGCTCGCGGAGACGATCTTGGTTATCAGCATATCGTTCTCGCATCTCCTCGACAGCGACGCCATCCGCTTGAAGGTAATACCATTCGTTCTGAAGCTGCACCTGTCGAATCATCCATTGCTCGACTCTCTGTAGCTCCGTCGCGATAAACTGCAGTTGGCTTCTTTCGTCGTCTGCGGTTTGAGAAGGCGTGGCGCTTTTGAGACTTTGCACGAGCCCTGGGATCAACCGCTGGTCAGTCTGAGCAATGAGCACGGCAGCGACAGAGCAGAGAGCCTCGGTCCACTTTGAGTTCATGCTTGTGTTTGGAGACTGGTGCAGTCGAGCGTACTGACTCAGGAGTTTGAGCACATCGTCGCGATTGCTGCAGTCGACAATGCCGCGCACAGAAGCTTCCAGCTCCTTGTCAAGGGAAGACTCTTGACTCATGGTGCAGAAAAGCTCGCGGCAGCTCGTCCACTTGCGGCATTGCAGCTCAACTTGCTGCACCGATACACTTTGCATGAGCTGCTCAGCTATGACGCTGCAAGCACTGGCCACTCCGCAGCTTATGTCTCCAAGCCACGAAGCCCGACGGGTCGAGAACAGCCCGCGAACGGTGCACCGCAGACCCCAACGTGTCTTTTCGCTCCGCTCCGCGTTGTCACGCGCTTGCGACGTCGCGCAGAGCATGATGGTCGCAGTATCACCCACGATCGACAGACCTTGCGTTGGCCAATTTCCATGCGTGAACGAGCCAAAGAAACAGCCGCCGTTGTCGCCGATCCCACCTTCTACAAACGCCATTCGGTCACTGTTGAACCACGACCGACCGGATGTGATGAACACAAAGTCTGCCTCGCCGCCGGTCGAACTCCTGGGGTCGAAATCGATGTGAAGCAAGCTTGCTCCTGGGATGCTGACAACTCGTCGGAACGACGACTGGGTTTGGTTGTACGGGTGGGAGCTTTCGACAACTTGATCGCCTTCGAAATAGGATTCGCTTGGCTCCAAACTCTGCAGGCGACCTGTGCTTCGATCTGCAGTTGCGAACTTGTCGAGCATCTTCAGCAACACCACAATGCCGTTTCGCACCTTTGTAGACACCGCCGCTGGATAATTGGATATCGTCGCCAAAACGATCGGCAAGATTGTCCCGATAGCCGATGACCTCAAGTCCGAGCTTTCGACTGTAGATAATGCCGCTTCCGTTTCATACTGCTCCAGCAACTCGGAGCAAGATCGGATGCAAATGGCGGCGAATAAGCTGAACAGCTCTGCAGCACTTGCCCTGGAACCTTCCTTCGATTTCGCTTTGCTCTCTGGTGTTTCTTCTTTCTCGTTGTACAGACGTACACTGGAGTAGTTCATCAGCGAGTGCAGCGTCTTCGTGACGGGCGTGAGCTTGTTCGTGCCAAAGGAACCCCGTCGGTTCTGCACACGCACGCTCTTGAACTCAAGCGCTGAAAGCTTGAACAACGTGGAAAGAAGACGAGCAAAGTCTTCGAAATCCAGAGGCACAAACTCAGCAATGTCGACTCGGCCAGAATCTGTCGGGCAGTAGAGCAAATCTTGCAGGAGCCCATAGTCACACTCTTCCTCGCTTCTGAATTGAGGAGCGCTTCGAGCCTGCAGCGCGACGTCAAACACAGATTGCGAGATCAGCATTGATCCGCTGCGCTCCAGAGTCGATACGATTTTATCTCCGATCTCGGCGATCACCGTTGGCTTCTTGTCGCGGCAGAATAGTCCCTTTCGAATTCCCCACGCAAGAACGGCTTGGGCTGTCAAAATTACTTTCGAATGGAGCTGCTCGATGTGACACTTGGGGGCTCGCAGATGACGGGAAAGGATGCTCTTCCCTCGAGCCAGATCTAGTAGAACAGTCTCAGCACCTTGATACAGCTTCTTCGCACTCGAATCGCCAGGTTCGCCCACAATATTTATACCCGCGTAGTCGATTTCGTTGCCCAGCTCACTCAATAGGCACAGGATGTCTTTCGTCAAGTTGCACGCTCTTGAATCGTTTGCTGAACGCTCATCTTCACACAGCCGACTTCCATACACAACAAGCGCTCGAAAGAGATTCAAAACTCCATCGTCCTGGAAATCGACGCAAAAGGGGATCACATATCCTGGAGGTTCTCTTTGGCCGATCTCCTCCAGCATCTTCAATCGTCCACGAATGTTTTTGATTCGCCGCGCTTTTGATTTGTGGCTTGCGCTGTTGCTGTCTCCAGGCGCGCTTGGCTTGCTGACTGCTTGAGCGGGTTCTCGTTCCGTACGGAAGAGGATGTCTTGAAGCCCAGCTTTTGGTTGCTTGAAGGCTGGCAACGACCACCGGCGGAGCATCAGAAGGTGAAGCTGAGAAAAGACTCTTTCACCCACTTCAGACAGATTCGCTACCTCACTGAGCTCTGCGCATGACTGCTCTTCGAGACTGGACTCCACTCTTCGCGCTGGGTCCACGTAGACCTCTAGACAGTTCAAGTAGCCTGAGTAGACAAAAATGTGTCCAGAAGAGACGTTGACGCAGGTGGGTGAGGCTGCAGGAACTCCTCTCAGCAAAACAGGAAGCAGCTCTTTCTCATCGGACAGCATCTTCCCAGTCTCCATCGAGAAAAACCAAGCCGCGTCGTACGAATTCGCCGCTCGCTTCGTCTTCTCATTTTGATGCTCGCCAGTGCTGTACAGTCCAGGAGGAGAGACGACGCACAATTGACCATGGCTGATGTAAAACGAGCCAGCAACAAGCAGCACCGGATCCAGGGCTCCCAGTCCAGGCTTCGCCGCGAGCGTGACTCCAGAGAGAGTGGGAACGAGAAGCTTCTTTCGGAGATCGTTCGCGCAATTGTCGATCCAAATGGACGCTTCGCTCAATGAGAAGCTGTTTCGGCGCAGCGCGACCTGACACTCCTTTCGAGTATATAGCCCACCCCAAAAACCATACAATTCGTTCACGAGATCTTGTTCTTGCTCGCTTGGACTTTTTTCCTCCGTTTTGTTCACCGCGTCGGAAGCTTCTGGGGTTCCTCCAGCTTCCTCATCGTAGAACAACGAAGCATGGAAGATCGCGAAGGGGTTGTTCTCCAGGTTTGAAGATGTTCCTTCAGGCGATTGCTTCTCAGGGTCATCCTTGACTTGATCTTGACTGACACATTGCGCACTCTGTTCAGTTGAGAGTGCACCACCTGCTGATACGTCGATCATTGCATCGTCGCCTGCTGCTTTGACGGCTACTACTTCGTCGACCGCTGTTGCATCGTCGACTGTCACTCCGCTCACTACTGCTGCATCATCGACCTCTACTTCCTCAACAGTCGCTTCTTTGACAGCTGCCTCCTTGACTGCTGCTGCATCCGCTGCTGCTTCTTCTTTCCCTTCACTCTCTTTGGTCGCATCCGCTGCTACAGCCTTGGACTCCTTCGTGACAAGCGTCGCCCGTATACAAGGCTCGCACAAGTCAAAATCGCAGCCTGAATCACATCGGAATCTTTTTGCCGCATTGTTCCCACCGCATAGCGCCAGACGACCATCGCACATCCACGAAGACTTCGATTCGCGTAAAGAGAGCGTGTGGGAATGCAACGCTGATACCAGCGCGCTGTCTTCAATGTTGGCATCTCGCGTGTCGACGGCAGGTTCCTTGATCTGGATATCCATCGGGCTGAGGTCGAGAAAGAGATCGATTTCCTCTTCTTCGAGATCCATTGTCGAGACAATCTGGGAGACATCGTGTCGATACAGCACGAATTGGTGGCGTGGAAGTGGCTCCTTGGCGTCTGCACTTGCTGCACTCGTATCCGTCTCCACCTGCTTGCAGGGGAGTTTCTTTCGCTCCAGGATCTCGCCCTCTTTCTCGATCACAATAACCAAGTCGTAGCAGTCCTCAGCACCCCATCGATACGTATTGACGCGCTGAGTCTTGTCCCACCTGACAGTAATACCGCTGCCAGCAACTCCACCCCACGTACTCACGCGTTCGACAGTCCCGAGACTTCCTTCAGTGCCGTCCTGGTTCGACCATTTCCAGTCTGGTCCGCGCACGACTCGGTCGCCAATGTTGATACTCGACTCTTCCGACCTCGCGCGAGAATCGCTCGGTGGATGTGCGTCACTCTTGAGTTGATCATGCTTGATGATCCGATTCAGGAGCGGATCCCTCGTGGAGGTCGGAGGGTGGTGGCTTTTGGGCTTCTGTATCGCGTCCTTCCCTTGAACAGAGCGCTTGAGCGTGTCGATACACTTGATTGTGTACAGATCAACGCCGTCTGTGACCATTGCATAGACGCTGCTCTCACTCACGCCCTTCACGTTCGCTGAACGGTTAGGGCTAAAGTAGAGCTCCTCGACACAAGCAAGACCGGTCGTATCAATGCGATCCACGCGATTGCTGGGCATCATGATAGTTCGGCAGTACAAGTACTTCCCAATGCAGCACAACCACGACCGTTCGGCATCTCGGCTCCGCGCGTACGTTCGATTGTGCGCATACACGTAGTCTCTGACAGTGTAACCATTCCCCGTTCCAACTTTGAGCAAGCCGGTTCGCCCAAAGATGTAGAGAAAGAGACCATCGGTAGCAATGCAGTCGCTCGACGATGGTTGGTAGGCAGAAATCTTCCATTGCGAGACCAGCGCGCGCGTGTACGTCGCAGCAAACGACGGTCGAGAGCTCTGATCCATGAGGCGTCGCCAAAACATTTCGAGCACGCTCTTCAATCGGGGACGCGCAATTTCGGCGGTAAGAGGAGTACCGCGTCCAAGCAACGTCAGCTGAAGAGCAGCAAAGCTCAGCAGCGAGAAGGATTGCAGCTGGATACCCATTCCCAAGAGCGCAGTCAGCCCTGCGATCGCTTCTTCCGGCAGTAACGCCTGTCTGAAGCAGCTCGAACCCAGTTCGTCGCCAATGTCATCGACACTTTCGCCAACACCCGCTGCTTTCATGAGCGCGATAACTTCGCTGACAAACGCTTGCACGTCGACGGGTTCGTACAGCAAACTGGTTTCTGGCAGCTCTCCCAGCTTGACGAGAAATTCAACTGCGTCGTCAATGTTCCCTTTCCATTGCAGCGGGGACCGAAACGGCAGATGCGGCCACTTGCGTGGGTGCAGCGTCGGCACCGTAGTTTCAATCGCATCTTCCTTGCGCGTCGCCCCTAAAAACACCGACGATGACGTGGATGCTGACGATAAAGGTGGCTCCCCGTCTTTTCGAGTACATGGATCAGCACCTGCGTCTTTCATAGCCGCAGCCGATAGCTCTTCATACGTGGGCTCGGTCTCCAGTGCGCGCTGATAACAGACGCGCAGAAATTCGCATTGCTTTCGATATCGATACGATTTCGCAGCATGTGCCCGTCGCGCAAATGTAGCGACAGCACTTCGCGCGCTGCGGCTTCTTTTCTGCTGCCTTCGCTCCCATTCTTGTAGCTGCAGCGAAGCATCAGTGTGCGCTGTTTGCTCCTCCCCATTCGCATAATACGCCACATAGAGGTCATCAAACGCGTCGTACACCTCGTCGTACAGCGGAGCAGGATCTGGGATTCGCTCGCTTCGCAAACAATTGCGCTTCGGCAAGGAAGACGTCCAGACACTCGGTCGCAATCGCTTGTTCGTACCCACACCCGCTTTCGCTTTGCTTCTTTCGCTCGAGTTCACACTTCCTTCTCCATCGTCATCGTCGTCGTCATCGTCGTCGTCTCCGCTCTCCGCTTCGGGGTCTTCGTCGTCGTAGTAGTCATCATCGTCTTCGGAGAACTCGTCACTGAATCTTTCGTCATCGTCATCGTCGCCGTCGCTCTCTTCGTCGCCACGGCAGTCGCCACCGCAGTCGCCGTCGTGGATCTCTTCGGCTTCGTCCACGATGCGAATCGCATTCGTGCGCAGCACCATGTCGTCGTTGAAGAAGTGGAACGTTTCCTCCGAGTCGAGGAACGGCGGCATCGTCTTTCTGGTCGTCGCGCGGCTGTCGTCGTCGCGGTCACCGGTCCCATTGCTGTTGCTCGTCGCTGAGCTGCGTCGCCTGCGCGGAGACGCGGCAGCAGGCGCGGAGCCAGTCGAGAGCGCCATCGAGGAGGAAAGATCGCTTCCTCTGGCCGCGCTTCCCATACAAAATGAACAGAAACGTGCTGTCTTCGCCTGGTGTTGCTGTTTGCGAATGAATGCAGGTTCATTTCTTCTCTCCTTCTCGCTCTCCTTCTTCTTTTTCTGAGCTTTTAGTGGGTGAATGTCCGTACCTCAAGGCTGCAAAAGTCACTTCGACTTGCAACTACGGACATCTGAGTGCGATTCGACGGGTTGCGGTCGTTCTGTGCAGGTGGAAAGCACTCTGTTCGAAGGAACGAGTGTGTGTGCATAAATGGTGTGGGTTACTTCAAGCACGCATTCGCACTTTATTCAGCTAATACAGTACAGTGGTTGATCCGTACTTTAGAAGAAGCCTACAGTAGGATCTGTGAAAGTTGAGCAGCTCTCAAACATGCGATACTGCAGCAGCAATAAGAGAAGAAGAGCATCAAGCAACAAAAAGAGAGAGAGAGATGGATCCTCCGAGTGGCGGCGCGCCAAACACCACGCCAGGTGCCAGTAATACGAGCAGCACCAAGAGCGAAGCGTCGAGCAGCTCTGCACCGTCAAGTGGGGCTGACACTGCCAGCGCCAGTGGATCCCATGCTTCGTCTGCAGGAGCTCCTCCACCGCCACCGCCTCCTCCTGGTCCTCCTCCGCCGTCTGCCTCTCCACCGGCGTCTTCTCCAGCGAGAGTCAAGGTATTGTCTGCGACAACCGGAAGCCCTGCATCCTCGACCCCGGCTTCCCCGGGCACGAACGCGCAATCGACACCTCATTCCAAGCTGCTGAACCACCAGCCGCTCGACTCCCCTGACGAACTGGACAGGAAATGGTACGCGCATTTCTACCACATGCAGAAGGCGATCCAGGGCAAAGACGAGCAGACTGTGCTTGGCATTCTGAAGCAGTCGCCGTCTGCAGAAGGAGGCAATGCGCCATCGCCGGCGTTGCCATTCCAGCCGGATATTGCGTTGCTGTATGCGATTGTAACCGAGCCGCCGCTGGCAAAGCAGTACTTGCGCTACGTCACGGCAGTCGCCGCCGCTGACAACTACAAAAGCTGCATCGGCTGGCTGCAGAAGCTGATCGACCTCAAGTTCGTCAAGCTTCTCGTGTCGTGCCGCAGCCAGCTGCTCTGGCTCGTCCGCGAATTCGTCCACGTGAATGTCCCGGGAGTCGACAAAGTGATCATTTGCTTGATGCGCTACCTCACGGGCGGAGACCCGAGTCGAACGACTATCTGGCTCGCATCCTCGATTATCCGAATCCTGATCGAGCACGAATCGTGGCTACTCTCCTGCTCCAGCTTGATCCCGTTCGTGTTCCACACGTTCGCGCGCATCACGGTCGACCACACCGCATCTGCACACGCGAATCTGCTCAAGCAGGAGATCGAGCTGTGCGCAACGCTCTGGAATCGCCGCCAAGGAGACGTCGCACAGCTCGGCCGCGAGCTGGTGCGCGTGCTGAACGACGCCAAAGATGTACGTACTTGAAATGACTTACTGCGTTTGGGATGGAGTTGTTGCTGTTGTTGCTTGATCGTCTCTGTGCAAATGCTCACACTCTTGGCTCGTGGTTTGGAAAACTAGACCCCAGGCATGAACACGCTGTGGAAGCAGTTGCGCAACGTGCGGGATGACGCTGACAAGGACGCAGGCGTGTTTTCAGTGGCGCATCTCATGGCGATCCCGACGCCACCAAAGTACCTGGCGTACCGACTGAGTCCGAAAATGGAGGAGTACCTCATTTTTATGATGGTTCGTGCTGCGGGATTGAAATGTCTGAACCCACGTCGCTCGCTCGCTTGATATCTCACCACTTCCTCGAACTTGTGCTTCTGCAGGAGCGCGTGCAAGTTGGTTCCATTCACAGATACCAGAAGTGGTTTGCGTCCCAGTTCCTGAGCAGCCCTGGCTCGGACGCGCTTGTGCCCGACCTGGTTCGGTACATCTGCGCAGTGTACCACCCATCGAATCAAATCCTGGGCTCAAAAGTAACGCCGCGCTACCACATCCTGGGATGGCTTTACCTGCTCTGGTGAGCGTTTGCGCGGTTGATATTTGATCAGCCACATGGTTGCAGTTTGAGATTTGGTTTGTCTCTGACACGTACGTATGTCTGTGTTTGTTTGTACCACTACTCAGCAAAAGCCCAAGCGCCTTGGCTCGAGCTCAGCTCGCCATGTTTTTCGACTTTCTCTATTTCAAGCCGAACGACAACATCATGAGTGTCGAGCCAACGATTTTGCTCATGGTAAGGTGTGCTCTATGTCTCTGAGACCCAGACAGCATTGTGTCTGCATTTCTAACGCAAACTTTTGCACTGTCTTGAAGGTGAAATCTGTGAAAAGCCACCCTACGATGTCGCTCGCGATGATCCAATTCCTCGTGTTTGCTGTAGAGAAGTTTGCCGCATCAGCTACGAACAGACAGTTGATGCAGAAAGGTGTCTCCACTGCCTTCTCCGTGGCGCTCAAGGTTGGCGTGGTCCCGTCGATCCTTTCGCTCCAGTCGTTCCCGGTGCTCGAGTCGAGCTCGCCAGAGTTGAAGTCGGAGCTCCATCGAATCTTCCCCGAGCATTTCCCGTCTCCTGACAATATCCAAGTGCCAGCGCAATCTCCACATCGAAGTCCTGCTCCTGCAGGGAGTAGCAGTCCGTCTGGGTCCCATTCCCCGTTGTCCCACGGATACTCTGGGGAGAGTCCTGTTCGCAACAGCCCGATTGACGCCGGCAGCCCGATCGCGTCACCTGGCCGAAGCCCGTCGCACTCGGAGTCTAGTGTCGCGTCTGCTGGGACATCATCGGATTCCAATTCGCTCAGCTCGTCTTCGTTCTTACCTGACAACCAGCAGTCGCCAGAGCCAAGTGCCGAGATGTCAGCGCCAAGCGGACTGATTGACGCGACGACGCTCGGATCTGCTAAGGCAGCTGACGTGCCTGCGAGTTTGCTTGTCCTCGGAAGCGAGGATTTCAAGAACTTCCAGGAGATGCTCCCCGATCCTGGATCGCGACCTACTGAGGGCTTCTTGGAGTGCCTCAACGACATTTTGATCTCGTGGATTCGTCAGGACAACGCTGTCGACCTCGCTGCGCCGCTGGGCTCCTACTTGCACGCCTCGCTGGAGAAAATCATCGTGTCGTCCAAGATCAGTCTGAGCGATTCCCCGAAAGCGACGTGCGCGGGCGTTTTCGACTCGATGCTGGACCAGGTGCTGAGCGAGCCGCAGGAAGTGTTTGTGCCTTTCTTGCAGGCAATGTACGCTCGCGACGTCACTATCAGCTTCCGATTGCTCGCGTTCTGCTGCTCGCGAAGCGAAGCGACAAAGAGCGTCGACGCCGTGCTGGCTCCATACACCGCGTTCTTGGACGCCATTGGCGGGAGCCTCGCGCTGAACGTCGCGAAAGATCTGACGCTGAGCCAGCACATCGACGATGCGCGCGCACTCGCATGCTCGTTACTGGGCACCTCTGTGGCCAAGTCCAGCTCTGCAAAGGATGAGGTTGGCGCCGTGGAGGCGACCGTGTTGTTCATCACGCCGTACCTCTTTTCGCACATGAACCACCCGAGCCTCGGGAAGCTCATGGCTCGCAGCGAGACGCTCGTGCAGCTTTTGCTGGGCTTTGCGACGCCATCCATGGTCCACGCGCTGTGCAGCCGCCTGCTGCTCCAGGAGTTTGCAATGTTCAAGCACCGGCTGGCGAATGTGCTGCTTTCGTCGCTGCAGTGGAATTCGTGGGAGCAGTTCGGCATGTGGGATCTCGTGCTGGCGGAGGTCCAAGCGTCGCATTCTCCAACGGCAGAGAAGAACTTTATGGCAGCTGCTCGCAAAGTGCTGGCGTGCATCAACCCAAGGGACAACGCGGAGACCATGAGCGGACTCATGAAGTGTTTGGTGCTCTTTAGCCCGGATGCGAGCGTGCTGCAGTGCATTTTCAAGCTCGCAGGCGCCTACGAGGACTTTCCCCTCTCGGTGCTCTCGTGCTGGATCGAGAAGTTCCCTGAAGTGGTCAGGAACTACGTGCTCGTGATCCTGCAGACTGCGGGCGACGCGACGAAAGACGTGGACGAGGTGTTGGGCAAGCTCGAGCGGCTCCAGTCGAGACGAGTCACGCACCATGGATCTGGCGGCAAGCGCGCTGGTCAGGGTGGACTCCGCACTTTAGTCTTCAGTCTGCTGAGAGATGAGGCGATCGCGTCGGCGGTGCGGAAGATCGTCACGCAAGAGAACAGCAGCTACCCAGCGCTGTCGAAGCTGCTCGATGACTATCAGTCCACAGCAGCAGTAGCAACGAGCTCAGAGAGTGCGTCGGAGGGCGACGAGCAGCACCCGGCGAGCAAGAAGCAACGAGTTGAGTGATAGGAGGAAGCAACGAGCTGAATGGGGGAGTGAGAGCACCATTTCTCATGACCGATCTGCTCCTTGCTGAAATCAAGTCAACAATTGTGGCATCGCTATAAATGAGCAAAAGAGTCGAAGAGACGACGCTTGCTGGACTGAAATGGAGGAACAATTGCAGGTTTTTCTGGTATCGAATACTGAAAGAGGTGTGATCGCGTCTCTTGCAGGTTCGAGTCAGCAATCTGCCAAAACAATCGAAAGAGAACGAACAACTTGGTGTCACTAAACGCCACTAATCTGGTTGTGCTGACACTATTTTGGACCTGAATGTCACTCAGAGTGTTACTGACCTCTTAGAGGCGGATTAATCGATTCACATTATCCAGGTATGCCTTAGAGCATAAAGAGGAAGAAGTTGAAAACGAAGTGGAAGAAGTGGAGTGCTGATGTGAGCATCATTTGGGAAGAGTCACATCCGTACTCTTGACCACATAAGAGTCTACATAATAGGAAGATATTCACAAATAGACATGTTTTTCGAGGTCATCCAATCTAAGAATTGATAGATTTATCCACTAGAGATATGTTGCAAGAGAAGGCACAGTGGAGAGGATATTGCAAAGTACCACGCAGTGATTTTGGGTCCATTCTCGTGCTTCGAGGTTTCTGATTCGTTGGTTCAAATAGGTCTCAAATGTCCCCGATTCGCTCTGAGTTGGCATTTTCGGGTTTCTCTTGTCTAAAACGAGCATTATTGTAGAGGGAC